>MU766578.1:53986-70032 GCA_026770625.1 Nicotiana glauca
TTTTGCACACACATCCCAAATGACATGACGGAGCTACAGCAACTTCCGGAATCCAAATCCGACCCTCGGATCAAAAACTCACTATCGAACCGGAAACTTCAAAAATCCAAACTTCGGCATTTCAAGCCTAAATGAGCTACAAACCTCCAAAATACATTCTGAACACGCTCCCAACACCGAAATCACCTAACGGAGCTAATAGAACCATCGGATTTCCATTCCGAGGTCATCTTCACACTGTTCCAAATACGGAATATTTTTCAACTCTTAAGCTCTCATTTAGGGACTAAGTGTCCCTAAACACTCCGAATCCTAACACCGAACGTCCCGCAAACCAAAATAGCAGAAATGAATTTAGGGGAAGCAATTAATGGGGGATCGGGGCATAAATTCCAAAAATGACCGGCCGGGTCGTTACATCCTCCTACACTTAAGCATTCGTTCGTCCTCGAATGAGCATAGAGAACATACCTGAAGTAGCAAAAAGATGAGGGTACTGGCTGCGCATATCCTGCTCGGTCTCCCAAGTTGCCTCCTCTGCCGGCTGACCCCGCCACTGGACCTTCACTGAAGCAATGTTCTTTGACCTTAACTTCCTGATCTGCCTGTCCAAATTGGCCACTGGCTCCTCAACATAGGATAGATCCTTGTCCAACTGGACTGAACTCAAATCCAACACGTGCGACGGATCACTGTGATATCTCCGGAGCATCGAAACATGAAATACCAGATGAACTCCGGCTAGGCTGGGAGGTAAGGCAAGCTCATAAGCAACCTCCCCAACTCGCCTCAAGATCTCAAAAGTCCCAATAAACCTCGGACTCAGCTTCCCTTTCTTTCCAAACCTCATGACGCCCTTCATGGGTGAGACCCGAAGCAGAACCCGCTCACCTACCATATATGCAACATCACGAACCTTCTTGTCCGCGTAACTCTTGTGTCTGGACTGGGTGCACGGAGTCTATCCTGAATCACCTTAACCTTCTCCATTGCATCTTGAACCATCTCTGTGCCCAATAGCCTGGCCTCACCCGGATCAAACCAACCCACTGGAGATCTACACCTCCTACCATATAAGGCCTCATACGGCGCCATCAGAATGCTGGACTGATAACTGTTGTTATAAGCAAACTCCGCCAGTGGCAAGAAATGATCCCATGACCCTCCAAACTCAATCACGCACGCACGAAGCATATCCTCCAGAATCTGAATAGTGCGCTCGGACTATCCGTCCGTCTGGGAGTGAAATGTCGTGCTCAACTCCACCCGAGTGCCTAACTCCTGCTGCACAGCTCTCCAGAACCGCGATATAAACGAGTACCTCTGTCTGAGATGATAGAAACTGGAATACCATGCAAACGGACGATCTCCCTGATATAAATCTCCGCCAACCGCTCCGACGAATAAGTGGTACACACAGGTATGAAATGAGCGGACTTGGTCAACCGGTCCATAATGACCCAAATAGAATCAAACTTCTTCACGGTCCATGGGAGTCCAGATACGAAGTCCATGGTGATACGCTCCCACTTCCACTCTGGGATCTCAATCTGATGAAGCAACCCACCCGGACGATGGTGCTCATACTTCAGCTGCTCGCAGTTGAGGCATCTAGACACATAGTCAACTATATCCTTCTTCATCTGCCTCCACCAGTAGTGCTGCCTCAAGTCCTGATACATCTTCGCGGCACCCGGATGGATGGAATACCGCGAGCTATGGGCCTCTGCTAGAATCAACTCTCAAAGATCATCGACATTGGGCACACAAATCCGGCCCTGCATCCTCAATGCTCCATCATCCCCGATGGTCACATCCCTGGCATCACCACACCGAACTCTGTCCTGAAGAACAAGTAAGTGAGGGTCATCACACTGCCGCTCCCTGATACGATCAAATAGGGAAGACCAGGAAACCACACAGGCTAGAAGCCGATTGGGCTCCGAAAGGTCCAATATCACGAACTGGCTGGCTAAGGCCTGAACATCCATTGCCATAGGTCTCTCTGAGGCTGGTAAATATGCCAAACTCCCCAAACTCTCCGCCCGGCGACTCAAGGCATCGGCTACTACATTGGCCTTGCCCGGGTGATAAAGAATAGTAATATCATAATCCTTTAACAACTCTAACTATCTCCTCTGGTGCATATTCAGGTCCTTCTGCTTAAGCAAGTGCTGCAAACTCCGATGGTCAGTATAGATCTCACAAGGCACCCCGTACAAATAATGACGCCAAATCTTCAAGGCATGAACAATAGCAGCTAACTCAAGATCATGGACAGGTTAGTTTTTTTCATGTACCTTCAACTGTCTGGACGCGTAGGCAATCACCCTACCATCCTGCATCAACATCGCTCCAAGTCCAACCCGTGAGGCATCACAATAAACTGTATAGGACCCCGAACCGGTAGACAGCACCAAGATTGGGCTGAAGTCAAAGCTGTCTTGAGCTTTTGGAAGCTCGCCTCACACTCCTCCGTCCACTGAAATGGGGCACCCTTCTGAGTCAATCTAGTCATAGGGGCCGCAATCGATGAAAACCCCTCTACAAAGCGGCGGTAATAACCTGCCAAGCCAGGGAAACTGCGAATCTCTGTAGCTGAGGAGGGCCTAGGCCAACCCTGCACGGCCTCCACCTTCCTCGGATCCACTCGAATGCCCTCACTCGATACTACGTGGCCTAGAAATGCCACAGAACTCAGCCAGAACTCACATTTTAAGAAATTTGCATATAATTTCTTCTCTCTCAGAGTCTGAAGCACTGTCCTCAGGTGCTACTCATGATCTTCCCAGCTCCAGAAATATACCAGAATATCATCAATAAAAACAATCACGAATGAGTCAAGATATGGCCTGAATACACTGTGCATCAAATGCATAAAAGCTGCCGGGGCGTTAGTCAGCCCAAAAGACATAACAAGGAACTCGTAATGACCATACCGAGTCCTGAAAGCAGTCTTCGAAATATCTGGCTCCCGAATCATCAACTGATGATAACCTGAGCGCAAATCAATCTTGGAAAACACCTGTGCGCCCTGAAGCTGGTCAAACAGATCATTAATACGAGGTAAAAGATATCGGTTCTTCACTATAACTTTGTTCAAATGGCGATAATCAATGCACATACACATAGAACCATCCTTTTTCTTCACAAACAAGACAGAAGCACCCCATGGAGAAACACTGGGCTGAATAAAACCTTTACCCAGCAATTCCTGCAATTGATCCTTCAACTCCTTCAACTCAGGAGGAGCCATGCGATACGGAGGAATAGAAATGGGCTGAGTGCCCGGCAACAGATCAATGCCAAAATCGATATCTCTATCGGGTGGCATGCCCGGAAGGTCAACTGGAAATACATCGGGGAAATCCCATACCACTGGGACTGAATCAACAGAAGGGGTATCAATACTGACATCTCTCACATAAGCTAAATACACGACACACCCCTTCTCAACCATACGTTGAGCTTTAAGGAAAGAGATAATTGTGCTGGGAGTATGATCTAAAGTACCACTCCACTCAATATATGGAACACCTGGCACAGCCAGCATCACGGTCTTAGCGTGACAATCAAGAATAGCATGATGGGGCGACAACCAGCCCATGCCCAGAATAATATCAAAGTCAACCATACCGAGTAATAGTAGATGCGCCCTAGTCTCAAAACCATGAATAGTAACCAGACATGACTGATAAACACGGTAAAAAACAAGAGAATCTCCCACATGAGTAGAAACATAAACGGGGGCACTCAAAGAATCCCGAGGCACACCCAAATGCGAAGCAAAATAAGAGGACACATATGAATAAGTAGATCCTGGATCAAATAGAACCGATGCCTCTCTGTGACAAACCAGAATAATACCTGTGATGATAGAATCGGAGGCAACTGCCTCAGTACGAGCAGGAATGCAATAATATCTGGCCGAACCCCTCTCACGAGGGCGACCCCTATCTCCCCGGCCTCCGCCCCTGGCTGGCTAGGCAGGTGGGGCAGCAGTGGGAGCTGGAACCATAGCTTGAGAACTCTGAGAAGCACGCTATGGCTGAGCAGTCTGTGAAGACGCACCCCTACCAAGTCTGGGGCAGTCCCTAACCACGTGATGTGTATCGCCACACTCGAAACAAGCTCTGGGAGGACGTGGTGGCTGTGACTGACTGGAGCTAGGTCTTCTAGACTGACCTCTAGAAGCACCCCGCACAGGAGGCGCGCTAGAAACTGGAGGCGCGTCATAAGGCTCCTGAGGTGCAGGCGGAGCTGGAGTACTACCGGCTGCTGGCAAGGCTGAATGTACAGGGCGACCAGAATTACCCCTACCATAATGTCCGGCTGAAGGGGTACGGGCACTAGAGTAGTGACCCGACTCTCGAGACCTCTTGGCCTCCCTCTCCCCTCGGTCCCTGGCAAGCATACCCTCAATCCTCCTAGCAATGTTCACTACCTGCTGGTAAGGAATATCCATCTCTAACTCTCGAGCCATGCTGGACCGGATGGGCGGAATAAGACCCTCGATAAACCTCCGAACTCTCTCCCGAACTGTGGCAACCAAAGCCAGTACATGTCTAGCCAACCTGGTATAACAGATGGCATACTCTGAGACTGTCATAGTAGCCTGGTGTAAATGCTCAAACTCCGCGCTCCATGAATCCCTGAGGCTCTAGGGAACAAAATCCCTCATAAACATGTCTGAAAACTGGGTCCAAGTCAGTGAGGCAGACTCGACTGGACTGTCCAACTCATAAGTACGCCACCAATCATAGGCGGCTCCTCGAAGCTGAAAGGCAGTGAAAGGAATCCCACTAGATCCACTATGCCCATAGTGTGAAGAATGCGATGATACTCCTCCAAGAATCCCAAGGCGTCATCTGATGCTAGGCCACTGAACACTGGGGGATCATATTTCTTGAACCTCTCTAGCCTACGCTTCTCGTCCTCGGAGACAGCTGACCCATCCCTTGGCTGTGCTGGTGCTGCAGGTGGTACAAGAATAACCTCTGGGACCTGCTCCATCTGCACTCTCTGCTTAGGAGTGCGGGCTGCGGGAGTCTGGGCCCCTCCCCCAGCCTGGGATGTGGCTGCAACGAGGGGAAGCAATCCCGCCTGAGCCAAGGTAGTGTACATGCTCATGAACTGAGCTAGAGTCTCCTGGAGCGCTGGAGTAGTAGTAGCTGTAGTAGGTGTACCAGGTGCCTGGGCTCCAACTGGATCTGCTAGTGGTACCTCAGCGGCAGCTCGCGCGGGTGCTGTGGCTGCACCTCGTGCGCGTCCTCAACCTCTACCCTGGCCCCGACCTCTAATGGCGGCAGCTGGGGGCGCGGCTGCCTGGTCCTCTCGTGTAGCACGTGTCCTCACCATCTGTGAGAGAATAGAAGACAGAAGTTTAGAATTAATGTCAAAATATCGCACGACAAGGAATTCAAAAGAACTGAAGATCTTTCCTAAACAGTTACATAGCCTCTCGTAGATAAATACAGACATCTCCGTACCGATCAGCGAGACTCTAAAAAACCGGCCTGTGCCCCGTGACTCCTATGAACCTAGAGCTCTGATACCAACTTGTCACGACCCTAGTTCACCGATCATAAATATGTCGTGATGGCACCTAGTCCCCACGACCAGGTAAGCTAAGTAATGAAGAAAAGATATAATATTTGAGGAAAAACCAATTAAAACTGAACATATGAAAAATAACAACTGAGTATAAGGCCGTCTGTCCTGTACAACTCTAAGAATATGCGAAAGTCTACAACCAAATCCCAAAACCCGGAAACTCACAGGAAAACACAGGCTAATAGAATGCCAGTAAGTACTCTAATCTCCAGAATAACTACATCAAAAGTATGATAGGATAACAGCTCTACAACTAGAATAAGGAATAAGACTCTTCGGTCTGCGGACGCTGTAGATATACCTCAAAATCTCCGTATGTCTCCTCGCCTCAAGGATAGTGCGCCTTAGTAGAGGTACCTGTATGATCTGCACATGAAAAACATGCGCAGGAAGGGCATGAATACACCACAGTGGTTCTCAGTAAGTGCCAAGCCTAACCTCGGTTGGGTAGTGACGAGTAAAGGCCAGAGCCCTACTGAGGCAAAAATATAACAGTAGCAATAATTAACAATGTGGAAATCTGACCAAATAATAAACGCGGCAGTGTAGTAAGGCAAATCAACGAAACAATGATAACTACCAGGATAAAGTAGAAACACAGGGTAACCACAACTCAATCTCAAGTACCAATGCGGGTCTCCCAGGATACCGTTCTGTAGCCCTCTCCTCAACTATCCAATGGATCACCCGGGATACTGTCCCGTAGTCTAACTCTCGTACCAGTATCAATGAATCTCTCAGGATACCATCCCGTAGTCCAATCATTTATGTGCAGGGGATCTCCCGGGATACCGTCCCGTAGTCCCAAAATAAGAGTGCAGGGGGATCTCCCGGGATACCATCCCGTAGTCCCAAAATAAAAGTGCAGGGGGATCTCCCGGGATACCGTCCCGTAGTCCCAAAATAAAAGTGCAGGGGGATCACCGGGATACCGTCCCGTAGTCCCAAATTAAAAGTGCAGGGGGATCTCCCGGGATACCGTCCCGTAGTCCCAAAATAAAAGCGCAATCACAGCCAGAAACATATCAAGGGATAAGTATGAAAAAAAAGGAGTAGCAGATAGAGCTATCCTAGGATGCTTCACGTAGTACAATTGAACAACTTAAGCAATTAGGCAATTATGTCAGTTAGACATGCTTTCCTAGTCTAGCACAAGTAATAAGCTTAAAGTAAGATAAGGCAAATAAGAAAGAAAGTTAAATATTAACAACTTAAATAAAATCGGATTTTCATCAATCGGCTCGAGTACGCGCTCGTCACCTCGCGTACAAGGAACTCAAATATCAAGAACAAATCCTAAGGGGAAAGATCCCCCACACAAAGTTAGACAAGCCACTAACCTCGAACCGGCTCAATATCACTAGGAACCGCGCCTTTGCCACGAGTATCCGACTCCAAATGGCCCAAATCTATTCAATTCAATTACACATCATAAATAATATTGCAAAAAAAATGATTCCACTATTATATTTAGAGCTAGGGCGCGAAAATAGGTAAAATAACCAAAATGCCCCTCCAGCCAACGTCTCGAAATCGAATAATTTTTATATTTTCAGAACCCTCATACTCTCACGAGCCTAACCATATAAAAATCTCCCAAATCGGAGGTTAAATGCCCCCTCAAAACCCCAAAGTTTGGTCTATGAACCTTTACCCCAAATTACCAAGTTTTTGATCCTAACTTCGAATTCAAATGATGTATTTAGCTATATAATGATGAAATATAATGAAAAGGGATCAAAGAAACGTTATCCAATGATTTTCTCTTCAAAACCCACTAAATATCTCCTTCTTCCGTGATCTCAATCAATTTCCAAACTTATGAAATTAAACCCTCGAAATTTCTATTTCTGTCCACACATTTCCGCTTTTGCGGACAAGGGACCGCTTCTGCGGTCCCGCATATGCGGTCAAAGTGCCGCTTCTGCGGCTTCCACTTACATTCCATTTTTTCGCTTCTGCAGCTCCGCTTTTGCGGATAAATAATCGCTTCTGCGGTTCCTGGGGGAACCAAATCTCGCTTCTACGATAATGGGGGCCGCTTCTGCGGTCCTAAAACCTCAGAAGCAAAAATACCAGAAGAATAAAGACACCAGCTGCTGCACACTTAGAGATTTTCCCCCGTTAACTACCCGAAATCACCCCGAGGCCCCCGGGACCTCAACCAAATGCACCAACACCACCTAATACCTCATTCAAACTTGTACCAATCCTTAAAACACCTAAAACAACACCGGAAATCCAATTAAATCAAAGATTCAAGCCTAAGAACTTCAAATTCCAACAAAACACGCTTTCGATCAAAAACCTAACCGAACCTCGCCCGAATGACCTGAAATTTTGCACGCACGTCCCAAATGACATGACGGAGCTACAGCAACTTCCGGAATTCAAATCCGACCCTCGGATCAAAAACTCACTATCGGACCGGAAACTTCAAAAATTCAAACTTCGGCATTTCAAGCCTAAATGAGCTACGAACCTCCAAAATACATTCCGAAAAGGTCCCAACCCCGAAATCACGTAACAGAGCTAACGTAACCATCAGATTTCCATTCCAAGGTCGTCTTCACACTGTTCCGAATACGGACCTTTTTTCAACTCTTAAGCTCTCATTTAGGGACTAAGTGTCCCAAAACACTTCGAATCCTAACACCGAACGTCCTGGCAAACCAAAATAGCAGAAGTGAACTTAGGAGAAGCAATTAATGGGGGATCCGGGCGTAAATTCCAAAAATGACCGTCCGGGTCGTTACAATAGAGTCACTAAACGGTGCCATGGAATCACCGAGGTCACAATTCTCACGGAGCACGCCCGCACGCCCATCACTTGGCATGTGTGTCACCTTAATACAAATCACATAACAAGTAGTTCGGGGTTTCGAACCCTCATAATCAAGTTTGAAAGCGTTACTTACCTCAAACCAAGCCAAAATCCTACTCCGCGATGCCTTTGCCACTCAAATCGGCCTCCAAACGTCCCGAATCTGTCCAGAAGTAATGCAACATGATCAATATATGCCAAAGGAACCAATTCCACAAGAAAAACTACTAAATTGGACTCAAACCCGGCCCTCGGGCCGACGTATCAAAATCCGACAAAAATCACAAAACCTGAAAGCTCATTCACTCACTAGGAATACTAAATTCATCAAATACGACATCATTTGCCCTCCCAAGTCCCCAAAATTTACTCTCCAAATCTCAATCCCTAATCTCCCAAATTTCACCTCAGAACCTCACCAACTAGGTGTAAAATCAGTGGGGAAACACCATTAAAAATAAATAAGCACAAGGACATACATCAGTAATCACTTCAAAACCCTCTTCAAAATCCTCCAAAATCCGAGTTCCAAAATGGAAAATGGTGAAGAATCTCAAAGTTTTGTTTGTTATATGTTTTTGCTAAGCAATACCACACCTGTGGTCCAAATGTTGCTTCTGCGATGTTGCACCTGTGGAAAATCCATCACATATGCGGATCCCACTTAAGTTCTCAAAGTACGCATCTGCGGTTAATAACACGCACCTGCAGGACGTACCGGCGATCCCCGCCCACTTCTGCAGTCATTGCCTTTCTCGCCCTTTTTCGCATCTGCGCTTCACCTCCTGCATATGTGCTTACTCAGATGCATACCAACCCTCACACCTGCGCTTACAGACCAACCACTCTTGCCTGCACCTGCGAGTACCTCTTCGCTTCTACGGTCCGCACCTGCGGGCTCCCCACCACAGGTGCGAAAACACCATAACCAGACCACTTTGGCAATCCTTCAAACTACAATCTTGTTCTGTTAACCACCTAAAATTAACCTGAGGCCCTCGGAACCTCAACCAAATATACCAACATGTCCCATAACATCATACAAACTTAGTCGAACCTTCAAATCCCCCCACGCAATATCAAAACACCAAATTACACTCAGATTCAAGCCTAAGAACCTCTAAATTTCTAAATTCCACAAACGATGCCAAAATCCACCAAACCACGTCCGAATGACCTCAAATTTTTCATAAAAGTTAAAAATGATACCACGGACCTACTCCAACCTCCAAAATTATATTTCAACCCTGATATCAAAATTTTCACTCCCGACCAAAATCACCAAAATTCTAACTTTCGCCAATTCAAGCCTTATTCTACTACAGGCCTTCAAATCACATTTCAGATGCACTCGTAAGTCCAAAATAACCTAACGGAGCTAATGGAACCATCAAAATTCAAACGAGGCCGTTTACACATAAGTCAACATCCGATCACTTTTCCAACTTAAGCTTTCAACTAAGAGACTAAGTGTCTCAATTTACTCCTTCGGACCCAAACCGACTAACCCGGTAAGTCATAATAAAGCTGTAGAACACAAAAGAAGCAGAGAATGGGAGAACGGGGCTACAACTATAGAAACGACCAGCCTGGTCGTTACAGAAAAATTATAAATATCATTATGATAGCTATCTATTATCTCCTAATACTTTTCAACTTGCATCCTTCACTACAATCCAATTTTTTTTGTTTGTTACCTACTAATGCAAAGCATCACTTTTTATATCACTTCTAAAGTGTGTGTGTGTATATATATATGTGTGTGTGTGTGTGTTACAATACCTATATTTCCCACTATATTTGATCATAGGTAGTTAATTACAACTGATAAAAAGATGACAACTATTACTAGCTTCTCTGTACTTCTACTTAAAGGTAGCAGTTCATAAAGCAGTCCATCTAGCTTTACTTTTAAGTTGAATAATTCTTCAACTCTAATATTACCGAAGGTAGTATGATATTCATTATTGAGTCAGGGTATACATGGTTGTAAAAGAATTTGTAGACTATGAATCCGAGTTTACGATCTCAGCTTGCTTAAGATTGAGGAGTAGTAATAGTTGTCACAGAGTTGATATCAATAGCAGTTAGCATGCCGTGTATGCCGAGTAGGTTTTCGCTGCCGCATAAATATGATAATTTTACCACTTAAGAAATTGTTAAATGTAACTTCCATAGATAGAGAACATATTGTTAGTCCATTAATCTATTTCTTTAAGGTTGTAATTACTCTTAGTACGTGCAAACCCATACACCATAGTTTAATTAAAAAGTAGCATTCATTAAAATAATTTGAATAACTTGATTTTTGTGTGATGGAAAGGAAAGGATCCAGTGAAGGGGAAAAAAGAACTGTAGTATGACTCCATAGAACTGAAGAAAATATTGGTTAAAACCAAATTTATGCATTATTTTGTATTTTGGTGGATGGATTCATTGAAGTGCTTTGATATACAAATGAGGAGATTAGGGGAGGAAGAAAAAATAGAATGCGAATATAGTTGCAATGCAGAGGCTAGATTAAGTTAAAGAGGATAAGTATAAATTAACAGAAACCTCAGTTATAGCTTTTGACTAGTGTTTGATGAAGCTTTCTTCTATAGACAGACAATGATTATGCTATATGATAATAAATTAATAACTAGGAGATCAGACAACTTTTTACTTTCAAAGGATACTCGATGTTCAAATTTTTGTTCTTGTAAAGATCACATCTCTACAGTCTATTGAAGAAAGTCAGCAGTACTTTCGAGCTGCAAGTTTGAAAAAGTGCGGGAAAGTTAATGTCTCAATAATAGTTTACCTTTATTAAAAATGTAATTGAGCATGACAATCTGATTCTCTTTAATTTGCAAAAGCTTATAATTATTACTGAGTTACTTGAAATATACTTGAATGTTTGATGACTCTTGTTAGGGATGTTTTATTCCTTTAGGGATGGTGTATATGTAATTATTACTTTTGTGTTCGATAATATGACTAATTATTGAAATTTATAATTTTTAATGTGCTTTGTGAAATTAATGTTTTTGGTAAGATTTTTGAATAATTTTATCTCTTCTTTTCCTAATTCATCTTGGAATTTTGCTTTGTTTATTTATAGTTGTAGAAGGGAAAAAATTCTTCAATTATAAAGGACAATCCTATCAGTAGAAGTTGGATAAATTGTGATAAGGTTAGTACATAATATTTTGATGGTTTAGAGAACTTTCTAAACCTAACTTTTCATCAAAAACATAATGGAGAAACAATTCCATTCCTTTGTACAGAATGTGTGCTACACTATCAAGTAAATCGGACGATTACATATGATCATCTTGTGGTTAATACTATTATATCTTCATATGATACTTGATTTTTGTCATGGGGAGTCTCTTAGTGCATCAAATAACACTAAATAAAATAATTGTAAACAAGAGTCTTTAAGGGGTGATGATATGAGAGGAATGATACATGATACTTTTGGAAATTTTACCGAGTTCATGGATAATAATATTAATAAAAAGGGAGAGGTAGAGCCAAAATGAGAAGAAAATATTCTCCATACATCAACAAATCAACCTCATACAGAGGTGGCTAAGCTTGAACGGCTAATGAAAGATGCAAATGAAGCATTTTACCCTAGATGCAAAAAATTTAGTAAACATTCACTTTTGCTGCATCTTTATCAAATAAAACGGTTATTCAAATGAACAAATGAATCTTTAGGTTCTTTACTTGATTTGCCTGAGGGAGATAAGTTGCCTCCTTATTTTTGTGAGACAAAAAAAAAAGAGTCGAAAGTTTGGGTTTAAAGTATAAAAAAATTCACGCCAAGTGTGGGGCTTCTAGATGGAAAAACAAGGACAAAAAAATTCCAGTGATGTTTCTAAGGTACTTTCCTCTAAAACCAAGACTACAAAGATTATTTATGTCTTCACAAAAAAAACTATTGCGATGTCACCATGAAGAACGCATCAAAGATGGAGTTTTACGTCATCCTGCAGATTCAGAGGCTTGGAAAACTTTTGACAATATTTATTCAGAATTTGCTAAAGATCCTCACAATATTCGCCTAGGATTAGCTAGTGATGGATTTAATTTTTTTGGTACAATGCGAACAGTGCACAATATATGGCCGGTGATTTTGATGCCCTATAATCTTCCACCATGGTTGTGCATGAAGCAAGAGTTCTTCAATATGTCCTTGCTTATTCCTGGACCCAAAGCACCTGGAATTAATATTGATATCTTTTTGGAACCGCTAATAATAGAGTTGAATGAATTATGGGATGCATGGATAGAAACATATGATTACTTTACTAAGGAGACATTTCAAATGCAATAAGCTCTCATGTAGACCATAAATGATTTTCTAGCATATGACAATCTATCTGGATGGTGCACGTCAATTCACATGCCCGTATTGCAACTTAAATATTCAATCTAGAATGCTAAAACATGGGAAGAAGTTCTGTTACATGGGCCATTAGCGTTTCTTGAAGTCGGATCACAAATATTAAAATAATGCAAAATTATTTGATAGGACTAAAAAATCAAGACCTGGACCTGGTCCGGTATTTGAGTCACTAGTTCTAAATCAAGTAAAAGACATAAACTTTTCTCCCAGTCAAATGAGTGAAGAGGTAAGTGGGGTGACAAAAAACATATAGAAAAAAGGAGCATATTTTTCAATCTTCCTTATTGGGAGCACAACTTGGTGAGTCATAATCTTGATGTGATACACATAGAGAAAAATGTGTGCGATAACTTGATTTATACATTGTTCGATCGTGACAAGAAGTCAAAAGACAACTTAGATGCTCGATTGGACTCGACGGAGATGAAAATAAGACCAAGCTTATGGCCTCAATATCGAGCTAATGGTAGGGCGTATCTTCCTCCTAATTATTTCACAATGTCTCCGGCAGAGAAGGAGTTATTTTATGAAGTACTATAAAATGTCAAGTTTTCACATGGATATGCATCTAATATCTCACGTTGCATTCGCAAGCGAAAGATATCAGGGCAAAAAAACTCATGATTGTCATGTTATAATGCAAGAACTTCTTCCTCTTCCATTACAAAGATCAGTTGATAAAAAAAGCAAGTTCTGTTTTAATTGAACTATACACGTTCTTTTGTATTCTTTGTAGTAAAATACGTAAGATAGAAGAGCTGAAGTTACTTAAAGAAAAAATTGCTTTGACACTATTTAATATGGAGAAAATCTTCCTCCCATAATTCTTTATTGTTATGGTACACTTGGTTATTCACTTAGAAACTGAGGCAAAACTTGAGGGCCAATACATGATCGCTGGATGTACCCAATTGAGAAGTATCAAAAATAACATTTGAATTTTATTTTATTATCTTGATTTGTTAGTTATAAAAAAATATTTGACTAATAACAATACTTAATGCATAGGTTCTTATGTAGTTTGAAATCATATGTTCGTAATCGTTCATGCCCAGAAGGTTCAATAGCAGAAGAATATATCGCAAATGAGTGTCTGATGTTTTGCTCAAGATACTTGGAGGGTGGAGATTCAAGGTCTTATTGGTCTTAGAAAAAATGATGAAGAGATTAAGCATGATATTGATAGATAAGGATGTCTTTTCCCTACTGATTGAGAGCCATACGACGAGGTAGATATATTTGAGTTGGATGAGAAAATATGGTTGCAAGCACATCGGCTTGTTCTTTTCAATTGTGAGTCAGAGGTGGTTGAGAATTATAAAAAGTGAGTGGTATATCTATAATAAATACTACCTTACCTTATTTATTTCTAAATATTCGTATATATGACTTATTTGATAAGTAAATTGATATACGCGAGTTACATAAACAGAGAGCATATTGCTGAAATAAAGAGATTACATCGTAAACGTCGTCTTACACAGCATCAACTTGATCGATTGCATTTCGATTTGGTTCATGAGTGGTTCAAGGATCAAGTAAGTAGTATTATTAAGTTTTTACTCTAAATTATTGCCCTTGTAAGCTTGTACTTATATCGACATTTACCGACATATTACTTTTTGGTTAGGTGAAGGAGTTGGAGGTCCCATCTATCATCCCTACAGATGTTAAATATCTTGTACCAGGGCCAAGTTACATAGCCAGAAGATTTAAGGCGTTCAATGTAAATAATGGGTATCGATTCCGAACAAAACAATCTGAAGTATCCACGGAGACACAAAACAATGGTGTTATGGTCGTTTAAAAAATTAAAAGTTATTCAAGTACAAGTGACAGTGCTCCTAAGTCTGCAAATATAACCTATTATGGCAGATTAAATGTTATTTTGGAGTTAAAATACTTTGAAGAGTTTAAGGTTGTCTTATTTAAGTGCTATTGGGTTGATGTAACCAAAGATAGAGGAGTTAAGGAAGATGACTTAGGTTTCACACTTGTTAACTTCTCATACCTAATAGACTCTGGTGATCGAGAAAGTCACGAGCCTTTTATTTTTGCAGAACAAGCACAACAAGTAATATTTGTGCAATATCCTAAAGATCATAAATGGCTTGTCCCTATGTCAATTAAACCTAGAGATATTTTTGATATGGGGAAAGAAAATAATAGGCAGTTTGAGTTATCAATGCCGAGTGATGCCAATGATTTGACTCTCTTAAAAATATATGTGATTTTGAATATGAGCATAATGATTGGGTATGAACTGGCGTTGATGGGATAGTAATTGATATGAGCCAACATTCTCATATTTCTCCAAAAGAAGGTGAAGAAAACGTTAACGGAGGAAATGATATAGAAAGTAATTTTGAATGAGATAGGTCGTACTTATACATTTTTTTCAAGTGTTATTAAACTACTTCTAGGATTTTTTTTATTCAGAACATTAAATAAGGTATCTTTCTGTCACGACCCTAGTTCACCAATTGTGAACATGTCATGACGGCACCTAGCCTTCACGGCTAGGTAAGCCTAACACATTGCGAAAGTAACAACATTTACGAAATTTATAATCAAAAGCTAAATAACGTGAGTAATGTATACAGTTGCCGCCTGGCACATACACTTTAACACTTTAAATTCTGAAACTATTCCAAAGACTCGGAAACCCACGTGCAACACAGGCTAAAAGTAATACATGACACTGCTCTAATCATCCGAAAACTCTATAACAAGGAAGAATAGAATATATCTAACTAACTAAAGGGTAGAGTGAGAGGGAGACTCTCCGGTCTGCGGACGCGGCAGATATACCTCAAGTCTCCGAAATGCTCCCTGCAGCTACTGATAATGCGCCTGCGTAGAGGTACCTAGATCTGCACATGAAAAACATGCGCAGAAGAGGCGTGAGTACACCACAGCGGTACTCAATAAGTGCCAAGCCTAACCTCGGTTGGGTAGTGATGAGTAAAGGTCAGGGCCCTACTGAGACAGAAATAATAAAATAGCAAAATATTAACAGTGTTGAAGTCTGATGAAAACTAATGAACGCAGCAGTGTGGTAAGATAGTTCAATGAAATATAATACTACAAGGCAAAACAGAAACACAGAGTAAATACAGCTAAATTAAAAGAATACCGACGAGGGTCTCCCAGGATACCGTCCTGTAGCCCTTTTCTCAACTGTCCAATGGATCTCCCGGGATACCGTCC
>MU766581.1:0-27573 GCA_026770625.1 Nicotiana glauca
GGTCGATTTTGTGCATTCAAATATCATTTGTCGATTTGGAATCCCGAAGGTAATTATCACAGATAACGGTGCCAACCTCAACAGCCATCTGATGGCGGAGACATGTCAGCAGTTTAAGATCACGCACCGCAATTTCACCCCATATCGTCCTAAGGCTAATGGAGCAGTCGAGGCAGCTAACAAGAACATCAAAAAGATACTTTGAAAACTGGTGGAAGGGTCCAGGCAATGGCATGAGAAGTTACATTTTGCCCTGTTAGGCTATCGCACTACTGTTTGCACTTCAGTAGGGGTGACTCCTTATTCATTGGTGTACGGCACGGAAGCAGTAATACCCGCAGAGGTTGAAATACCATCCCTTTGGATTATCGCCAAAGCAAAAATTGGCGATGCCGAATGGGTCAAGGCTCGATTGGAGCAACTGAGCTTGATTGATGAAAAGAGATTGGCAGCAGTATGTCACGGACAATTGTACCAACAGAGAATGGCAAGAGCATATAACAAGAAAGTGCGTCCACGGAAGTTTGAAGTAGGGCAATTGGTGTTGAGGCGTATCTTACCTCATTGGGCCGAAGCAAAAGAAAAGTTCGCCCCCAACTGGCAGGGACCATTTGTTGTAACCCGAGTGTTGTCCAATGGTGCATTGTATCTAAGAGATGTGGAAGGGAAATGTGTAGAAATGGCTATCAACTCTGATGCAATCATGCGATACTATGTATGATTTCTTTATCTAAATGTACCTAATTTTATTTGGCATTGTTTTGAGGTTGAAATGACGAAGGCATTTTGTTCTGCTATCCAAACACTTTATCCTTTGTTATCCCTTTGAGCCTTATTTTATTTTCTTTTGTATCCCTCTTTCGGAATCAATAACAAACGCGAAAACCCAAACAGAGAAAGTAAGTGGAAAAACAAGAGAAAAATAGTGAAAAGAAAAAAAAAGAGAAAAGAAAAGAAAAGAAAAGGGAAAAGAAGAGAAAAAAAAGAGAAGGAAAAGAAAATAAATGAAAGAAAAGGAAAAATGGAAAAAGGAAATATCACAACAACGAAGTAATTATATGACCTGAACTACTTTTGACTTGATCCCGAAAGGGTACGTAGGCAGCCTCTCTTTGAGGTTCAGTCACAACAAAATAAAAGTCCAAAAGTCCCCAAGAAAGAAACTGGGGCAGAAGTTGTGGTCGTTGTGAGAAATCTGATTCCGAAAGTTGTAATTTTGAGCCCATGTTGAATTATTTTGAGCCTATATACCCTTCTTTCTAAATCCTATCCAAAAGCCTGCATTACGGTCCAAAGAAAGACCTTCCGATCAATCTTCAAGAAATGCTAATACGAGTAGGTAAAGTGATTTATGTTGGGGGCAACACTCTGATACCAGGAGAGAAAGGAAAATGATGAAAATGAGAGAGTCTTATTGGTGAAAACCCTCACGGGCACTATAGGGCGACGTGAGTTGAGAGAAATAAAAAATGAGAGAGTCTTATTGGTGAAAACCCTAGTGGGAACCGTAAGGCGAATTGAGTTCTGAGAGATATCAAAATGAGAGAGTCTTATTGGTGAAAACTCTCACGGGCAACGTAAGGTGAAGGTGAGTTTTCAGAGGGGCAAATGAAATAAGTCTGTGGTTGAAAGTTGCTCAAAACATGGCAAGACGAGCAAGGTTTGGGTTTTGGTGAAAGTCGGGTTATGAAAGTATGGAACAACAAATGTTGCAATTGAAAGTTGATTGGTTGAACATACTAGGTTGGTTAATCCAAAATGCATGGCACGATCAATGGTACCAGTTGTTTCACTCAGATAAATCCTATCCTTTTCTCTTTATTACAAATCATCCGTTTTCAGAGTCTTTCTATCCTTAACCTTCGAGGTCATTGCATTTTATTCTCTTGAAGTCTGTCTATAAGATGTTTCAGTGTCAGTTCTGTTCGAAAATAAAAGAAGGATGTCAAGGCTAACTACCAGCTTCCCAGTTGTACGGCACAACATGGTTGGAACATATCAAAAGAAAGTAAGGCATGAAGGACCAATGGAAATCCCATCAGTGGGATAATCAGATAACTGTGGGGGAGAAGCGAAGTTTCATAAGAGGGGTCAAAAACACAAAACAGCATTACGGGATAGAACATTTGGGTCATCAAAGTCAGAGGGTTGAAATTCAGTTAGGAAGTCGAGGCGTTTCAAAGCAAGTCCAGGGAAACAAGTTGGAGCAAAGCGGGAAGAAGTAACATACCCAACAAGAATGTCAGCAGCTAACTACCATTTTATATTAACAAATCTTTCTTTGATTGAGACAGGGGCAGAAAAATTTCTTTGTCTGTTTTGCTATAATCAGGAGCCCACCTGGAGAACAAGGGAATACATTTCAAAGTATCAGTAGTCAGGCACCCACCTGAAAAACAAGGGAAGTATAATGCAAGTTTTATCTTTCAAGTTTTAATATTTGTTAAGATAGCGCGCCCAGTCATTAAACTAGGGCAGAAAATTTTCTTTATTTTGTCTGTTTTGTCGCAATCAGGAGCCCACCAGGAGAACAAGGGAATACTTTTCAAATTTTAGCAATTAGGAGCCCACCTGAAGAATAAGGGAATACTTTTCAAATTCAGCAAAAAGGAGCCCACCCGGAGAACAAGGGAATGCTTTTCAAATTCAGCAATCAGGAGCCTACCTGGAGAACAAGGGAATACATTTCAAAGTTTCAGCAGTCAGGAGCCCACCTGGAAAAAAAGGGAAGTATAATGCAAGTTTTATCTTTCAAGTATTAATATTTGGTAACCTAACGCACCCAGTCATCAAACTAGGGCAGAAAATTTTCTTTATTTTATCTGTTTTGTCACAATCAGGAGCCTATCTGGAGATCAAAGGAATACTTTTCAAATTTCAGCAATCAGGAGCCCACCTGAAGAACAAGGGAATACTTTTCAAATTCAACAATCAGGAGCCCACCTGGAGAACAAGGGAATACATTTCAAAGTTTCAGCAGTCAGGCACCCACCTGGAAAATAAGGGAAGTATAATGCAAGTTTTATCTTTCAAGTTTTAATATTTGGTAACATAATGCGCCCAATCATCAAACTGGGGCAGAAAATTTTCTTTGTTTTGTCTGTTTTATTGCAATCAGGAACCCACCTGGAGAACAAGGGAATACTTTTCAAATTTTAGCAATCAGGAGCCCACCTGGAGAACAAGGGAATACATTTCAAATTTTCAGCAATCAGGAGCCCGCCTGGAGAACAAGGGAATATTTTCCAAATTCAGCAATCAAGAGCCCACCTGGAGAACAAGGGAAGTGTAGTACAAATTTTAGCTTTTAATATTGGATAACATGATGTGCCCAGACACCAAACTGGGGCAGAAAATTTTCTTTGGATGTCTATCTTGTTGCAATCAGGAGCCCACCTGGAGAACAAGGGAATACTTTTCAAGCATTGCCGTCAGGAGCCCACCTGGAGAACAAGGGAATACATTTCAAGCATCGCAGTCAGGAACCCACCTGGAGAACAAGGGAATACTTTTCAAGCAATCACCAACCAGGAGCCCACCTGGAGAATAGAGGCACATATTTCAAATTGTAGAAATGAAGTATCATTCGGAGGAATGGCAAAACATCGCCAATCACAATTCAAGACAACAAAAAGAATCCCATCGGAAGAATACAAGATACAAGCTCAAGGCAACACAAGAGCAAGTTTGAAGACATAGATAGGATCTTTTGTAACTCATAGATCATAGCTTAGGCTAGCTTCTTTTGTTTTACCACGGTGTAATAAGGAGGTCAACGAGCAGTAGTAGCGCAACAGCAATGAGATCACAGCTCTTGGTAGTCCCAGCTACCAGACACTCCCGAACTACACTGACCTGATTCCTGTTTAGTCCGGGATATGTAGGCAACCTCCGAAGCAGGATGCGGTCAACTCTTTCAAAAGTTTTTCACACGGAATATGCGAACGGGTAAAAATAGCTCGTTTCCACTAACTTATCTTTGCTCGAAAACTTTTCATGTTTCCGAACAAAGAGGGGCAGCTGTGAGCACGTGATTTTTGTCCTATATATGAATTATTCCCAAAAATTCAAACAAAATTATTTTTCTTTATTTTACAATTTTTGTGAATTTTGTGCTTCTGATAATTGTTTGCATTTTTATTTATGCATTTTAATTCATATGAAAAATACAAAAATATACTTGGCATTTGTTTAGGATTTAATTTCATATCTTAGTATTAGTAAGGGGTCAATTTGTTTTTAAAACAAAATATGAAGAAAATAACAAAAATAGTTTACTTTTGTATTTTAATTATTTTAATTGTGGATTTGTCATGAAATAGTTTTAAATAATCTTAGAAATTAATTAGTTTAGCTTTGGAATATATTAGGACTTTATTTTAGTTTTTGCATCTTTATAAAATAAAAAATAATACAAAATATAAAATAAAAAAAACAAAAAGGAATAAAAGGGGAATTAAAAGAGGCTGGCTCGTTAGGGCTTATTGATCCCAGCCCAAAGGGAATTAATTCCCTCTTAACCCGTCCAACCCATTCCTATTTACCCGGTCCAGTTCTTCATTGCCCAAAACGACACCGTTTAACCCCATTAAATCTAGACCATTAATTTCCCTTGATCCAACGGCCCACGGTGACTTTGGCACTATAATAAAATTGTCCGAATATAGTGTATAACCCTAAAGACATTCCATCTCCTTCCTCGTATCTCTCTGTAACTTCGTCGGCGGAGCCGTCGCCGGTGAACGTCGCCGTCGCCGTCGCCATTCACGCCCAAAATTACACCCCAGATTCCCCTTCTCTTCCCCTTTCCAAATCCAAACCCCTCTCCCCTCAAATCCTGGCCAATCTCCTCAAACCTACCAAACCCTAGCGCCGTCACCACCGTGTACGGCGGCGCTGACTCCAAATGACTCCAAAATTACACCACAACATCTCCACACTTCCCTCTTACTAAATCCATCGATTATTTCCCTCGAATCCCCACCAAGAATCTCGAATTTCGATTTGAAAATCCTGCCCAAAACCCTATGTGCTCCAAAAATCCCCAAATTCACATCACACAATCCTCTCACTCTCCTCATGAAGAATCTACCATCAATGACGTTCAAATATTGATAGATTTATTCCAGTTTTAAATCCATAACAGTAAGTTTTCTTTTTTACAATATGTTTCTGTTTTCTTCTTCTTTCATGTGTTCTGATTCGATTTTATGACTGTTTTTGTTTAATGAATGGATGCTGTAGTTAATTTTTATTTTGATTTTTATCACCTCTGTTTTGATTTTGTTTTAATTTTGTTGTACAATTATGCTTGTTTGTTTAGTCCGTTTAAGATTCTAATTTGTTTTGATTCATGATTTTAGTTTGATTATTAGTTGAATACTTTGTTAATCTGTTTAGTTGATCCTGTTTTGGCATTATTTGAATTTTAGTGATTGATTCAGTATTTGAATTAATTAATAACCCATTACCTTTGTTAATTAGTTAGTGATAGTTAGTTTAGTTTAGTGATTATATCAATAATTCTTTAGTTCACTGTTTGGTTTTCAATTCATTATTAGGATTAGCTTAATTAGTTAGTGTTAATTAGCTTAATCGATTTGGTTATAGCTGATAATGATAATTTGGTAAATTGAGACCAAGGTCAAGGGTTAGTAATTGCAAAATAGGTTCAGGGGTTTTGTTTGGATTTGGTTGGTAATTTCAAGGAGTTTTCAAGGGTAATTTGGGCATAGAAAAGGGTAGTTTTATTAAGATTGGTAAATTCTAAACTAAGGTATGGGTAGTATAGGTCTTGTATAGTTAAAAGAACACCCTAGGGCCTTCTAGAATAAGACTTTAGTATAAGTTTCAGACTTTTAAGAGTAGTAACTTGGATAACAAGTCAAAAATTGGAGGTTTAATAAGTAAAATATGAAATTAAAAGGGAGGAAAAATGAGTAAAAACTTCCAGAACTTTCTGCTCCCTTTTCTGCCTATAAAAGGCATGTTTAGTGCCTTGGATTACAGGTTTAGAACCCCTGAAAATTCCTAGAGATCCCAGCCATTAAAATTCCCTCCCAAAGCTATAATTTTGAAATTTAGCTCAACATTTTGAAATTCAAAACTGAAAAAATCCAAAAACAGTAGAAAAATAGAAAAAACCAAAAATATTTACTGTTTCATGGCCTATTTCTGTCAAATTTTAGATTCCGTTTTGGTATTGCTTCATTTCTGCTCTAGGCTTGAATTCTAAAAGCATACTAAGGTGTTTAATGATCTACTCGGGTTGAATTTGGGCCTATTTAGGGTGAATTTCAGTTAAGTTGGTTCCAGTGAGGTTCTAGGGCATTTTAGACTCAATTTCGAGTAAATTTGGGTTAGTTCAAGCTCACTTGAGTCTATCTGGTTTGCTGTTGGTTGATTGTCCTAGTTTTGGTTTGATTTTGAATTTTTGTGGGACTGCTGAATTCGTTTTGGAGCTGCTGATCAACTTCTGCTCACTGTTGCTTGCCGATATCTCACATTTACTTCTTATTTGCTGTTTCCAGATACATATTCTGAGTTCATAATAATGTGCATCACAAGTTGACGAAATAAATGAAGTCTAGATGAATTCATGTGATTTTTCTATTTTGTATTCTATATAACATCATGATTCAACAAATTCTCGTTTGTAATAAGGACTAGACATACTTAGACTGTTAACTGTAGAAATTTATAACTAGGACTGATTCATCTTTGATTTGGTTGGTAGTGTATTACATACACGAGCCTGTTCAATGAGTTGTGATCCAAACAATGGATAAATAAATCATGTAAAGTTTTATGTGCAAATCCGTCCCTCTCGTCAATATTAGAAATTGATTTTCAATTTGAATAATCCATTCAGGGTATAGAATTTTAATGAACAGGAGTGTTTAAGTTCTGAAAAATGATATGCATGCTCACAGTGAAGTCTAAAGCCCAATAGGTTTGGTAATTTGTATGCAGTAATTAATCAGTCCATGAATTGCATTTTTATGACGTATTGTGTATGAAATGAATTATTTGTTGAGACTATTTAATCAAGCATATTCTGATAAGCTAAAATTTTGTATGACATTAGGACTTATAATTACCAGATCTAACCATAACTTTAAAAGTTCATAAATCCAAATCTGCTAATGGACTTGGGCTCCTCCACAGGCCAAACCTGGCCCAGTATTTATGCAGACCCAAAAAAAATGATTTGTATAGTCCACAGTGGTCTAGCCTCTCATAAGGTATGGCTGAACATATTCCAGGCATGGGCCAAGCTTTCCAGGCCCAAATTATTGCTGGAAATCAAATGCTTAAAAAAATTACCTTAAGATAGAGGAAATTAATTCACAAATATAATATCGGGTTTCAAATTAAGTAGCGGGTTCAAGCTAAAAGGGTCTTCCCTTTTGTTTGAATTCGGACTTGAATTCGAGGCCCGAATTTATAAATGTTAATTAATTTGCCCTTTTAGAGATAAATAATAAATAAAAAATCATAGTCACTTTAGGTCGGCCTTTTAATACAAAATGAGATGAGCCTCGCTAAACAAAACCCATAAATTGCGGGGATCTTATTAACTACTTAATTAAAAATACTTAAAATTCGGGGCGTGCCGTTTAGCGAATTTCACGGCTCTCCGCAAAGTAAATAATATGTTAGTCGCTTTAGGCGTGCTTTTAATAATTGTACATTCCTAAATACGGGTGTGCATTTCATGCAACCCAAATCCAAATCCCAAAATGTCGAATAAGAATATGTCGAGGATCCGGGTGCATTTCATGTGACGTTATCCGAAAATACGTTTTTAAACGACGTTCACTTTTTATAAAAAAAAATAACTAAAGCGGTGAATAATTCTAAAATTGCACAATAGGATAACATGTATAAAAATCAGATATTTTAGCCAAATATAGCAGTTGAGCGACCATACTGGAACCACGGAACTCAGAAATGCCTAACACCTTCTTCCGGGTTAACAGAATTACTTACCCGAATTTCTGGTTCGCGACTGTTAAACAGAGTCAAACCCTTTCCTCGATTCGAGATTCAAACCGGTTACTTGGGACACTATAAATCTTCCAAGTGGAGACTCTGAATCTCTTAATAAACGAATCCCGTTTCGATTGTCCTTTAATTGGAAAAACTCCTTTTATTATGCCCTTCACGGGGTGTGATAGCGAAAAAGGAGGTGTGACAACAATATGATCCAGAGGTGTTCCCCAAGATATATCAATCTTCTATTTTACAGTCATGTCACTCATCGGCGTATGGAGGGCATTTTGTAGGAGTCAGGACAGCAGCGAAAGTGCTAGAAGTCGGGTTTTACTAGCCAACAGTGTTTAAGGATGCACATCAATGGGTGAAGGGCTGTAATGAATGTCAACAAACTGGGAACATTTTCCATTTCTATGAGATGCCTATGAACCTGATTCAAGAGGTTGAAGTGTTCGATGTTTGGGGGATAGACTTCATAGTCCCCTTCGTCAGCTCCTTTGGCAATAAGTACATACTTGTTGCTATAGATTACATGTCCAAATGGGTGGAAGCTACAGCACTTCACACCAATGATGCAAGAGTGGTGGTGGGATTTTTAAAGAAGAACATATTCACTCATTTCGGGAACCCGAGAGCTATTATTAGTGGTGGGAACACTCACTTTTGCAATCGAGCTTTCGAGAAGTTGCTAGCGAAGTACAATGTGCGCACAAGGTGGGAACACCATATCATCCTCAGACCAATGGACAAGTCGAAGTGTCTAATAGAGAGATAGAGAGTGTACTGACCAAAACTGTGAATGCCACAAGAACTGATTGGGCAAAAAAGTTAGATGATGCACTATGGGCCTATAGAATTGCATTTAAAACACCAATTGGTATGTCACCACATAAGTTAGTGTTCGAGAAGGCCTGCCACTTGCCAGTGGAACTTGAACATATAGCTTGGTGGGCAATAAAACAGTTGAATCTAGACATTGAGGCTGCGGGCACAACGAGAGTCACAGAATTGCATGAGCTCGACGAGCTCCGATATCTTGCTTTTGAGAGCACAAGGTTGTACAAGGAAAGAATGAAGTGGTTGTACGACAAGAACATTATTGAGCAACATTTCAACCCTGGGGACATGGTATTGCTCTATAACTCAAGATTAAGGCTATATTCGGGTAAGCTCAAGTCACGATGATCTGGCCCATTTCGAGTGGTCGAAGTATTCCCTTCAGGGGCAGTAGAGATTGCCTCAGAGAAATACTGTCATGCATTTAGAGTCAATGGGTAGAGATTAAAACTATATATGGGCATGAATGAACCAAAGGAAGTGTCAGAGATCCACCTGACTGAACCACAAAGGTCGAGCAAGCCTTAAATGCGCTTGTTTATGTCATGTTGCGATGTTAAATCAGGTGCTGCATGGGAGGCAGCCCATCTATTTGTTGTAATTATCGTGCCACGACATTAACTAAGGAGTTGGTTATGAGGCAACCAAATGATAGTAGCAGTTGTTAATTTTGAGTTTGGGAAGTACTAACCAATGCAGGTGAGCTTAGGCAGGTGACAAGTCCATCGGAAGCGGAAAGAATAGGTGAAAAAATGAAAAAAAAATTGTGCCCAGGAGCGTGGTCGGGCTACCCACTGCGCTATAGGCCGCGCATATAGGCAAGTGTTCTGCCTCAGCTCCCAAACACTAGCGCGACCGCGCTTGTGACCCCGCTAGTCACCGCGCATATGGCCAAGTATTCTACCTGGACTAGCGCGGCTGCGCTCGTACCGCGCTACGACCGCGCCAGTCCTGCCCAACTGAAGCGCTTTTTTCATTTAACTTAATAATAGTTTTTTTAATTTTTATTTTTAATGTCTTTTCCTTTATTCTATTCCCCCCCCCCCAATATAATTGATCCCCCCTCTTCATCCCCAAATTCCCCCAATCGTTCAAAGCAAAACAAAATATCCCAACCCTAACCCTCTTCTTCTTAAAAAATTCCATCTTTTTCAAATCCCCTTTTTTTAAATTCCCAACCCACCTTCCCCAAGTTTCAAGCCGCGCTCTCCCCTACTATCCTTCACTTCTGCTCATCTTCTCTCACTACATGTATGATTTCTTTGTGCCATTTTTCTTCTCTTTTTTTTCCAGAATTTCATTTTAATTTTTGCATTTATTTAGTAGTTTTTTCTTTTCTTTTCTTAGTAGAAATTTGTAGCATATGTTGTAGTGATTGTGGGTGATAAGGTTGGTGGAGTGTAGATTGAATTATTATGTGATTTTGGGGACATTATGGTGGTTTTGGGGTTGTAACATGTTTGAAATGGGTGGTAAGTGTATAAAGCCCACAAAGTGTTTGTTTAAATGCCTCAATTAATATAATTGAGTAATTGTGACCAATTGTGTGTGTGAAGTCTGCATAACCACATTGCGTCATAATTTCTTTTTGGGATGTGCTAATGTAATTCCTTTTTCCAGGTACTACGGCTCCATCTAGGAAATGTCGCACCACAGGTGCCTCTTCCGGCAGTCAAGCTGGATCGTCCAGGGCACATGGGTCAGCTCTTGCTCACCCTTTTGATGCCAAAATATTTGTATCAGTAAAGGCTCAGGACCGCTTTGCGTATAAGGCCCCTAAAAAGCCGATACCGGAAAGGGGCATAGATATAGGGTCGGTCCAGCAGGGCTTCCCTCACATATATACTGAGTTGGTAAGGCGGGGGTTACAAACCTTCATTGACGAGCCGGTCGAGGGGAATGTGATGGTTGTCCGCGAGATTTATGCCAATGTGAAAGAACATATGAATGGCGTAATAACTGTGCGCAGAAAGGCGGTGGATGCCTCTGTCGAGGCTATACAAACGATGTACTAGTTGCCCCCTCTTGTGGATCCTTATGATGACTATTATGAGGGGTATGGAAAATCACACACGCAGTGGACGATGTTCTTTGAAACAATCTATGTACCCGGAAAAGTGATTGTCTGGATGAAGTATGGTCGGAATTTCTCTCCTCGGTGCTAACCTTTGAATGGAAGTGCTGGTTGTATATTATCAACAACCGCCTGATCCCGTCTTCAAACACTACGTTGGTGAATGGTCCTCGTGCTTCTCTGATTTGGTGCTTTATTAATGGTCACAACTTTGACATGGCCAAAGTGATTCATGAGGAGATGTTCACCCGTTGTCCGGTGAAAAGGTATGGGTTCTTCTTCTCTTCCTTGGTTACTAAACTTTGTCGGGTAGCTCGGGTGCCAGAAAATCTAAATGTGGATGGGAGAGTGCCAAGAGACCACAAGTTTCGAGCAGACAAGGTCACTACTGGTAAGGAGCCGGCGGTAGCAGGTGGTGATGATAATGGTGAATCTGATGACTATGAGGATGAGGAAGCTGAGCAGGAGGATGTGGGGGCCGAGCCACAGGCCTATAAGCAAATTACAGCAGCTACAGTGCCATCTGGGACTGCAGTACAATCTGGAGCTGCTTGTGTTACCCGGTTTACAGCTTTGGAGTAGGAGGTGGCTGGATTGCATACCTCGGTTGCTGACTTGGGTACACGTGTTGACGCGGTGGCTACCCATCAAGTGAAATCGGAGAAGAAAATATCGGGCTGGCTGAGAGCTCTGGGTCGTGCTTGCAATTTGAACCCAGACACGATCTTCAATCAAGAGTGATATTTCAAGGAAGTTCCTTACCTCACTGTTCTTTATTTTGTATGCCATGAGGACATGCCTTCCTTTTAAGTGTGAGGTGGGGGATACTTCAATGTATGTATGTATATGTAACAATTTGATTGTTTGATGTTTCCTTTGTTTTTCTTAATTGTTTTGGTGGTTTTGAGTAATAGTTAAATTAGGTAAGTTTGACTTGTCTCGACGACGGACCTCTTTCGACGGGGTTCTTGAGGGTCTAAGTTGACGTAAAAAAACTTTAAAAAAAATAATAATATGGGAACTCTTCCTGAGGACGGATCTTTTAGACAGTTTTCTTGAGGGAAGTAAGTCTAAAAAAAATACCAAAAAGTTTTTTTATTTTAGGTATTGTAGTAACTCCCCCTTGATTTTTCTTTGGGCCACGGTTCTTTTCCAAGGGTTTTTCTTGAATCGGGTGTAGTTAATTTTTGTTTATTTTGTTTTTAGTTTTTAGTTAGTAATGATGGGATACGAGCTGAAATAGAAAGAGAAACCCTTAGCATTGATACACCTAAACATAGTAGACATTAGAGGTAACGCTTAGTTTCAGTGGTTGATTCTTGCTAAAAGTGCCTTAAAATTGTATGTTTGTAACTGAATTGAATACTCAAACGAGCGTGTCTTGATAAGCCAATCTGGAGTGAGTCATGTGCCATATGTGTGTGACTTGTACTGTATTTTATGCTTTACATTTGATACCTAGAACTTGCCTCGTGTGTTTGCAAAGCAAAATAGTAGCTTTATTCAGTCTTAGAAGTGATATAGGCATTTCTTTGTTAAGCCAGATATATAAAGTAGACCCATCTAAATGTAATACATTGTAGTCAACCCCGGTGAGCCTATAAGCATGTTTCTTTGGCAACTATATTGCGAACCTTACCCAATTGTTTGAATGGCCCATCTATTTGAGCCCCTTTACCTCCCATGAGCACTTGAATGGTCTTAAAATGTGCAAAAGCTAAAGTGTGAGGTGGTGGTTTGGTTTTTGAGTGGAACCGATGAAATAGAGGAAAGATGCAATTTTTGGAAAATTAAAAGAATAAGCACCACTTAAAAAGAAAAAAAGAATGAGTAAATGTAGTAGTTGATAAGTGGTGACTTGATACAATTGCACCTACTGGAGTGGGATGTTATAAATAAAAATGGGGTGGAATGTCTGGTTGACATAAGTATAGTTTTGAAGGTTAATGTGATTGTATTAAAAGTGCTTAGGTAGGTTAGCCACTATATCCAAATATATCATACCCGCCCTTTTGCCTACATTACAACCAAATAAAGTCCTAATTGATTTTAGACAGAATGGGCCCTATTAGTAGAGTAGTACACTACGGGAAAGCCTATGGTGCATCTTTGTGGCATGTGAATATTCTTTTTGAGAGTGAGTGAAGTTTGTCTATCTATGTTCCTAATTGTTCTTAATATTAGTATTTGTGGAACTACTCTCTTATGTGATGTGAGGGCATATGATTCACGAAGGAAAGGTAAGTCTTGACTTCTGTATAGAGTAATTTGAGTAAGTACAAATATTGCACGACACGTGAGAGAACTTTTGAGGAAAAGATTGTTCACTACTAGGAATAACTTTGGTGATTTGTTCTTGGTGTGATACATTAGGGGAAAATATTAGTGAAGGAACCTTTATAGAGTGTGGTGGATTGCTCGAGGACTAGCAATAATTGAAGTGTGGGGTGTTGATAATAGGCTAGATTCATGTAATTTGGAGACTGTTTATGCCCCAGATTGACTATGTTTCACAGTTATAGGATAGTTAAATGATGATAAATTGGCTCTAATTATGAGTTTCATGTTTTGTAGGAGCGAGTTGCGCGTATGAGGACTTAGAACTGTATTTGGAGCTAAATTGAAGCAAGGGAAGCCCCTCGGAGCTAAGTACATTGAAAGAAGAGAGAAAGAAGGCTGAAATGATGACCTAGACTAGCGCGACCGCACTAGCCAAGGAGTTCGAGGAAGAATGTTATGCCATATGCGCAGTCAGTAACGCGACCGTGCTAGTCCAGTTCTAAAAAATACAAGTCATTAGTAAACTTGAAAGTTCGGGGGTGATTCCGCTAAACCTATAAGAGGTCCAGCTCGCCCAAAGGGATATTATCAAGGTTTTTACAGTTTAGTTAAAGGAAAGGAGAGGCAAGAGGCAAGGAGGATAGTTGAACATCGGGTTCTTCCTTTCTTCCTTTTGTATTTTACCATTTGTGAAGAATTTAGCTATTGTTATGATAAACACTAGTATGAGTAGCTAAATATTTAGTCAATGGTTTTGATGGAACCTATTGAAGGATGAAATTTTTGTTATGTTAATATAGTTTGCCCGGTTTAATCTCTATTTGTTCAACTACATTCTTGTTGTAGTTAATTGATAGGATCCTCAATTAGCTGTGCCTATTTTGGTATGTATCACTCGGGAGAGAGTGTATATTTAGGTAATTATTGAACAGCACCCCTCCCAGAGTATATGAGGGATCAATAACCGAGGGTTTAAAGGCAGGATTAGCGATAACGAAGCCTTGGGTGCAATATAAAGTGGGTTGTATTAAAAGCCAGCTAGCGTAACTTAGGAGAGTGCATCTAGTAAATTGTCATGATTACTCAGGAGAAATTTATGGTAATAAGAGTGCTCGTGATCGATAGAAACAATTAGGAAAATCTATGTAAAACATGACCGGAAGGGATTCCATCAATTGGGAAAATCACAACCTTAGATCTTTCTCTTAATTTTTTACAACTTAATCATAGTTAGTCTTTATTTACTTAATTGCAGTCAGTCATAGTTAGTAAAAACATCCTCAATTGTTATTCAAAACATTTGAAAAGTTGATTACGTAGAATTTAGTGAGTCTAACAAGAGTAATTGATAGGTTAATTCCTTGTGGGTTCGAATCTGGGCGAAATACTCAAATTATATTTGCAACGTCCGCGTGTCCTTTTTATAAGGCATAGTTGGGCGTGATCAATCGGAATAAGTGATGGCTATATATTTGATCAAATTTTTCTTTAACTATTGTAATGCTATGTAACTCCGTTCGTTGAGACCTTGAGTGAAGGCTTGAACAGCCCAATCGTTGGTGATCGATGGAAAATCTATTCGTTCCATTTGAAATCGAGATACGAATTTCCTGAGCATCTCGTTGTCTTTTTGCCTTACCTTGAATATGTCCGAATTTCTAGTTGCAACCTCAATGGCTCCAGCATGCACCTTTACAAAAGAGTCTGTAAGCATAGTAAATGAATCAATAGAATTAGGTGGTAATTAATGGTATCATATCATGGCACCATTTGATAGAGTTTCTCCGAATTTCTTCAGCAACATGGATTCAATCTCGTCATCTAACAAGTCATTTCCCTTAACGGTGCACGTATATGAGGTGATGTGTTCATTTGGATTTGTCGTCCAGTTATACTTTGGAATCTCAGGCATATGAAACTTGTTTGAGATTGGTTTCGGAGCCGCACTCGGGGGAAAAGGTTGTTGGACAACTTTTTGGATTCAAGTCCTTTAAATACCAGTGGTTCCCACCGGATTTGGTAGACCCTGGAGTTATAAGTTTCCACCTTCTTATTATTTTCCTCGATATTCTTTTTTCCTATCTGATTTGCTTCGTAAGTTCCTCGAACTTCTTTACAATAGCGGGATTAGTCTCTTATTCTCCTTCTTTCGATCTCTTTGGCACCAATTCAGCTCTATGAACAACTTTTTGTAATGGCTCGAGCTCGATCCTGCTTGGTGCTTGATTCTGATTTTGGAGTTGTGCTATTGCAGCTTGCTGAGTTTGCAATATCTTGAATATCATTCGAAGGCTAATCCTCCTTCTTCTCCGCTCTGTGTGTTCTGATCGGTTGTTCGAGCATCTCTGCGGATGCTAGTCTCAGGCCGAAGCCCAAATTCCCATTAATGGCAATATAGGAGCATTCGTCGATTGGGTCCACGGCCAAAGCTCCATCGGGGTTAACTGGAGGTTCTCTATTTCCTGAGGCGGCTATGTTTTCGTCCTCGTCATGAAGACCAAGGTCATTGTCTGTGTGTATGGGTGCTACTTGGGAGTTTGACATGTTAATCCTGAAATCAAAGACACTTCAAAGAGTAAGCGTAAAATAATATGTGTTACGAAAATTGTACCAGGCAATCACTATTATCCTTAGCCCCACGGTAGGCGCCAAGCTATTTACCCTTACAATTGGATAATAATTAAATTATAAGTGGTTTTAAAGATAAGTAATTTTACCTAGTACCAGTTGATAAATATGATGATTAATAGTAGAAATAAACAACAAAGTAAAGCAAACCAATATTGAAATGCAATTTAGCCCTCGAGCTAGGTAGCCCTCAAACTTAGTAAATGAGAGTAGAGTTATGAAATAAACCGATGAACAAGAGAGTATAAGAGAAAAATAGTATTGTATTTCTTTGATATGTGTTAATGTCCAATCATTACAAATAGTTACGGCCCTCTTTATATAGTAGAGGAATCCTATTTATGGTAAAATTCTAATTACAGAAGGAAATCCCACGATTAGCTAAACAACCGCCCTTGATTTGATCTGTTCCGAGATTTCCGCCATTATCTTCGATCAGTCACGGATATATCGTCTTTCTGTTATTATGCTATCTCGGTCTTGTTCGATGTCTATCCTGTTCACCCTCGAACATTACTGATTTCGATCTCGACAGGTACCTCGAATCCCGAATTCGGTACTTTATCCTCATGTTTCGGTCTAATATGCTATGGGGCCGATCCTCGATCCACCTCCCTAGTCTCGGTTAAACAGTAAAATCGGGTAGGCCTGGTTTTAACCGTGCACAACATTTTTAAAGAAAAGTCATATCTTAAATGTAAGTAATTATTTATTTTAATATTCTTATTTTTTTTTCAATATATTTCTTATAGGAGTATTATGCCACATTTAAAATCACAAGATTTGATTTTTTGAATAACTTTAAATGTGGCATAATATTCCTATAAGAAATATATTGGGAAAAAAAATAAGAATATTAAAATAAATAATTACTTACATTTAAGATATGACATTTCTTTAAAAATATTGTGTACGGTTAAAACAGGGCCTACCCGATTTTACTGTTTAACCAAGACCTGGGAGGTGGGTCGAGGATCGGCCCCATAGCATATTAGACCGAAACATGAGGATAAAGTACTGAGTTCGGGATTCGAGGTACTTGTCGAGATCGAAATCAGTAATGTTCGAGGGCGAACAGGATAGACATCGAACAAGACCGAGATAGCATAATAACAGAAAGACGATATATCCGTGACTGATTGAAGATCATGGCGGAAATCTCGGAACAGATCAAATTAAGGGTGGTTGTTTAGCTAATCGTGGGATTTCCTTCTGTAATTAGAATTTACCATAAATAGGATTTCTCTACTATATAAAGAGGGCCGTAACTATTTGTAATGATTGGACATTAACACATATCAAAGAAATACAATACTATTTTTCTCTTATACTCTCTTGTTCATCGATTTATTTCATAACTCTACTCTCATTTGCTAAGTTTGAGGGCTACCTAGCTCGAGGGCTAAATTGCATTTCAATATTGGTTTGCTTTACTTTGTTGTTTATTTCTACTATTAATCATCATATTTATCAACTAGTGCTAGGTGAAATTACTTATCCTTAAAACCACTTATAATTTAATTATTATCCAATTGTAAGGGTAAACAGCTTGGCGCCTAGCGTGAGGCTAAGGATAATAGTGATTGCTTGGTACAATTTTCGTAACACACATTATTTTACGCTTACTCTTTGAAGTGTCTTTGATTTCAGGATTAACATGTCAAACTCCCAAGTAGCACCCACACATACAGACAACGACCTTGGTCTTCATGACGAGGACGAAAACATAGCCGCCTCAGGAAATAGAGCACCTCCAGTTAACCCCGATGGAGCTTTGGCCGTGGACCCAATCGACAAATGCTCCCATATGGCCATTAATGGGAATTTGGGCTTCGGCCTGAGACTAGCGTCCGCAGAGATGCTCGAACAACCGATCAGAACGCACAGAGTGGAGAAGAAGGAGGATTAGCCTTCGAATGATATTCGAGATATTGCAAACTCAGCAAGCTGCAATAGCACAACTCCAAAATCAGAATCAAGCACCAAGCATACTTTTAGTTTAAAAATCAAGCACCAAGTTATTCATACTTTTAGTTTAAAATTACAAGATTCAAAATCAAATTAGACAAATAAAATGACAAGAAACGAGTAATTTATTACTATAATCCACATCTTCTTTGATTTTCTATCTACTTGTACTAAAGACATTACCACGACTTCACTAAAGCAAGCTAACTACTGGTATATTTTGTTTTTTGGAACTGATTTTCAAAACAATTGAGGATTAAACTTGTGTTTTTTGGTTTTGGAACTGATTTTTGAATTTGAATTAAACCAAATTTGTTTAGTTAGTTTTAAGGCTGAAGCTTCCTAAGAACGTCGAAAACTTTAGTTTGGAGTTCCAAACCCTTTGGGATCGGTTTCCTTTTTTACTTTTTGGGGTCAAAAGCTAAAAGCAAGACCTTTAAGTAGATGATTCCAACAGACTGCCTTTATCTTTATTTGATGTCACTATAAGGATTAGTGAATTACGTTACTAGAAAAGTTTTTCTTTTTCTTTTTCGAATCTACATCAACTGTTATTACACATTTGAATTTGTGGAAAATACACAACTATAAGCTTGAATCTTATATTGGAAGATCCAATGATCCATAGTTATTTTTAATTTGTTAAATGTTTAAAAGCTACTATTTAATTGCCATCCAAAATCCTTCATAGTGGTAAAATTATATTTATTCTATGTCACGTGTGAGTTTACGAAGTATGATGCAGTGTAAAAAAGACCATTACTAGTTAGTATGCATGCACGCGTGTCTAATTTAAGGCACTAACGCACAGCACAGAAAATAAGCTAGTAAGAGATAAACCAAGAGGGCGCAAAAAGAATCGTCGACAGCAGGATTCGAACCTGCGCAGGCAAAGCCCAACAGATTTCGAGTCTGTCTCCTTAACCACTCGGACATATCGACACTTTAGGTTAATTATAATAACTGCAATTATAATAATATGACAAATCAGCCTTAAGTCTTCAGTTTTCTATGAATTGATATTGTTACTACATAATTTTTCAGTTTTTCCTGAAGGCTGTCCCAATCAAAACAACAGAAAGAGAAGCTGAGAGGCATTGGTTGTGCACTCATGCTTGCCACTGTTTATGGTTAGCAAGGTTGGTAGTGGGAGCGTTTTTGGCACTGTTAAGCAGATGTACAAATAAGGATACAAGTCAAGGAAACCAGCACTGTTTGTGATGAAGATTAATAGAAGTGATTAGGCAAAATAAAAATACAAGAGACCTATTGATGCATCTTTTTTGATAATTCTTTCTTGCCATATTAAGAGTAATAGGGACAAGGGAAGAGCCTTCGAACATCAGCCATTTTAGCATACATCCCGTGCTGCATACAGAGGATCCATTTTGAAGCCATTTGACTTCTATGACTTCACGTATCTACTGTAGTACTTATAACGACCAGAGCATAAGCAAATGTCAGTACCGTGAACGTGACAGACACTTGGCTCTCAAGAAAGACATCCTAAAGAACAGAAGAAAATAAAGAGAAAAGGAGAGATACATGTAACGAACAAAACTACAACCTACATCCAGTGGCAACAAAAATCTCATTTTTAACCAAATCTAGAACCGATTAAGGTTCTCGTGAAACCTGAAGATAGACCATTTGCGTGTAACCATTGAATACAGAAATCTCAAGTTTAGATAAGCCAAGCCTCTGAAACAATCCATATCTGCCATCTTCAACAATAGGACTTTGTGCACGAGCTGGATCGTATCTCGTCTGATGAGTAAGTGAAGGACCAGCCACAGGAGGGAGCTCCCAGTAAACATCTAACACTGATTCTACAAACCTGCTGTTTTGAAAATGCTCTGCATAAGCAATAGCTTTATTGCTGTGGTTAAAATCATCGCGCATCTGTCCTCTCACACCCCACCAAGCTTCACCAGGACCACATAGTTCTTCAATATCAACAGCCTTCTCCCAAAATTTCTTCCTTCTTGATCTTATCCTAGCTTCATCACTGTCCTTAAAGCAGCTATGGCCCCCACCTGGTAATCAAATAGAACAACAAATTATGCATATATATACTTCGAGTAGCACTACAACTTCCAATAACCACAAAGAGTCTTGATAAATCAAAAAGGAGGGAAATTTACAATTTCACAGCATATTAAGAAACATTAAGTTCATCCATCACAGTAGAAGGTGACATTATCCAATTCTCTGCTTGTATTTGGTGGTTCATGTGGAAGGAAATGAATAGAGATGTTTCGAAGGAAACAACAGCTCTATACTGAAGATCTACTCAGAATGTACACTTTTGATTTCTTTTTGGAGTAGGTTAGACTGGATGGATGATGCCAAACCCCTAATGCAGTTCATAGAATCTTTTGTAAAGTCTAGTTTTTTGCTGGGGTATCGATCTTTTATTTTTCTCCTTTAGGATGTAATTGCATCTTTCTTAGAGCTAGTTTTGAAATACTTGCCATTTCAAAAAAAGAAACAAAAAGAAAAAGACTTCCAGAGAAATTCAAATTAAACAGCAATATTTAAATGCAAACTTAAATGCCCAATAAGGTCTGAACATATGTAAAAAGATAAAAAGAAGCTGAAATGAAACACACCTCTTATGTAAAATTGATCACACATCTGCCTAAAAGAATAGTGGTCTCCCGTGCCAGTATCATAGTTGTCCTCAAACACAAGATGCCTGAACCCTGCTTTTAGTGCTTGCTTTAGTCTGTCAATCAAAGTTCAAAATGGAAAGTCAAGAATTTTGCAAAACAAGTGGCAATTGGTATCAGATGGGGCAGAACAGTTACTAATGCATTGCAATTAGACAGAACAAATGCCCAAAGAAATCCTTCATCAATGAAAACACTGCAAAGAGCGTCCAGTCTAAAAAGCCAGAATACCTTTTCAGTTCATTTTGATGGTCATCGAAAAAGACAAGAACCTTGCTAAGATCCTTGATTCCATGTTTCTTCATAACTTTCGCCCAATCAACATTTCCAAAATCAACAAAGTCTTTTCCAGCAAAGTATGTGCAATTTCCATCAACATAAGCAGGTCCTTTCTTCAGATATTTCTCTGGATGACGCGGTGTAAGTGATATAATTGGCGTATCTGGCATTGCTTGTCTCAGAACCCAAGTTGAGTGTCCCTTGAAAGCGCCACTCTCAATCATCAGCTCCGGTTTCAACCATCGAGCCATAAACCAAAGCCCAAAGCTGTGGTCAAAACCCATCCCATACATGTTATTCTTGATAGGTCGTGTCTCGTATATCGGTACAAACTCCTCCAGAGCTTTGAGTAAATCCTTAATGGTCCATTCAACAGATTTGCCATGTTTCGATCTGCCTTTTGACAAGGATTAAAATTATAAGCTGCATTGGATCATTCTATTATCATCTTTCAGTGCTCAAATCCAAAAGGTTCAGATAGCTAAACCTTTTTTTTGGGGGTGGGGTGGGGGGTGGGGTGGAGGAGATAACTGAAAGAAGCTTAAAATCGAGAAATTAAATGGACACTAATTATCTTTTTTAGACAAGAAGCTACAACTGATTGTTATTCATCAATTATTTCATTTACTCTGGTTTCTCCTCATAGATAGAGAATGCATGGCCGAAAGACCTTCTAACATTCCAGTGGTGATCCACTTTTTTCATACATGCATATATAGATATATATTTCCATATGTGTGTATGTCTGTATAATGCATGTATGCATGCACATACGTATCTGATAATTACTTCATTTAGTGACACTAGATCTAAGCTCAGCTCAGAAAAAAGAAAGTAGAAAAGAAGTGCAATGATTATAAACAAATTTTAATTGGGATATGATAAATTGCAAAGCAGCTATAAACAGGTAACTGAGCAGTCTGCATTTTTATACTAAATTTATAATCTCATTTGCACGTGTGAGTAGCATTCTCAAACACAGTCCCATAATAGCATTAAACAACAAAAAAAAAGGATTGCTAATAATAAGTTTCCCAAGTTCATAGTTGAGGGTACCAAATCTTAATTAGACAACTAGAAATTCAGTACTAAAAGTTCCCATTAGGCCATCACACCAATCCCTTCCTTTAACATCACACCATATAGCAACTCCTAGTCATACTTATCTGACCTTATTGGTTGAGACGCTGAGTAAATCATAAACCACGAAAAGACAAAATACTGATCCAGTAACTCGCACCTTAACAATTCTCCATTCAACCCAATCAATTTCACCTTAATCGCAAACTAGCTGGAGTGGCTATGAGTTCCTTATATTCCAACAACAATCCAATAAATTTGGTAAACTGGACCTTCCGCTTTCTTTTAATCAAAGACAATTGGACCACAAGCAAAAATGAAATGCAGCTCCAGTCATGCTAAGGAAAACAGATACACACGTCATATAATCTGTTTAATCAGGAGATTCAATTAAGCATATATATCTAATCAGCCATCGCATAATATACAGATCTGGACAATCCTGGATCGCAAACAACAACAACACAAAAAGAAAATTCTCAATATTTACGTACAATAAATGGAGAAGAAGAAATCCGAACAAAAATTCATATACTCAGTGAGTAGAAGAAATAATCGAAACGAAGAAAAATGAACTTACACCAGGGAACACCGAGAGATCCGAAGTCAGTTTCAAGGGCTTGGAAGCCAAAAAATCGCAAGCGAGAAATGTGATCGGAAGAGGAAGCGGAGATACAAACAAGGTCACGCGAGTGGTAAGCGAAAGAAGTGAGGACCACCAGCACGAGTCCTATAAGGAGGAATGGCCAGATGTGACCGGTTCGAGTCATGTAATTGGTGAATCTTATCGCCGGAGACAAGTGCTTCCGTGTTTTCGATTCGTCTCCCTCTTCGTCTCCATCGCCGTCGTCGGTAACGGGCGATGCCCTGCGTAAAGAGAGCACTCTTTCTAGCATCTTCTTCGTTGTGCTTTTTCACTCCTACTCGGGCTCACTCTCTCAGACTCCCACACTGAATGGGTGAAATATCATTTATTTGTTGGACACGAAACTCCCCGACGGAAAGAGGGGATAGTTTTATTTTTATTTTTACTTTAAACAAAACAAAAGAGGAAAGAGGCCCTAAAGTGAGAATTACATATATAAAGTAAATTACACTTTGACCACCCAATTCTTTCTGTGATCAGAGAATGCCCCCAAACTATTTGCAATATTTTCACTTCTAAAATCTAAAGTCTTACTGCCCATATGGAGAAAGAAATGGTCATACTACTGATCAAATCTTTACATTTTAATATTAACATTATAATATTAAAGTACATTATATCTTATGAGATAGTGGTTATAAATTGGTAAGAGAGTGATCATTACTTTGGTGTGACTCTTGAAACCACTAATTACCCACTAAAGATTATATTTTGTAATCACTAATCTATGTTTTACTATTTTATTATCTCACTATCTTATTATTTATTTCATGGAAGCCTATAAATAGAGGTGTTTCCTCCTTGTGTTGTAGATGAAAAAAATATAATAGTGAGAACGAGAAAAGTATTATTGTGTACATGAAAAAAGTGTGGTTGGTATTGCGAAAAAGAGAGTTAAAGAGAAGGAGAAAATCTAAGTCTCTAACTTATTCTCTGTTGGACTTTAGAGGCATTGGGCTTCAAAGACTTTAAGCATTGGGCTTTAAAGTCTAAGAGTGTGAATTGGAAATGGTGAGAAATAAAATGGAGGGAAATGAAAATTTGAATGAAGTGAGCTTTTGAGTTACACTTTGTCCCTCATTGGTGAGGGACAACTACATTTGTGTGCTTATATATAGAATCACTTCTTAAAGCTCTTAAAAGGAGTTGAAGTGAATGAACCCTCGCGCCGTCGCCGTCGCTCGCTCGGCTCGGCTTCGGCTTTGGATTTGTTGAATGATCGATCGATAAGATTAATTTTGGACAAAATTTATTTAATTAGTTATTTAATAATTAATTAAATATCAGATCACTGCTGAAGATTCAGAAGGATAGTCTAGCCGCGGTCCTGGCCACTGCTGCAGATTCAGAAGGCTAGTCTGGCCGCGGTCCTGGCGTAACCGCGGCAGGACGCGTAAACTTCTAAACAGACACCTTTTCCAGAACAAACATCACACCTCTTCCAATAATTGCCTATAAATTCTGAGGCATGACTTCGTTTTTAATACACCAAAAACATTACAGAACTTCCTTCTTTTTGAAAATACTGCATTCTAATTCGCAGTCTCTCTCTCTCAAATCCGTAAGTGTGATTTTGCTCCGTTCTTTGAGTTCGTTGGTATCCTGCAGTTTGTATTGCCACTGTTGCAGGAAAGTTTATTCCGTTTCATCCTGGGAGGATTTAATCCATTACCTTGGCAACGTGTGAGGGGGTTAAAATTCCTTAAGGACGCACAAGCAAATTGTGGACTCTGAATATTTCTTATTCTTTATTGTTTTTCCAGTTTCTTTTATTCTTCTAACAGTTTTTTGATATTGTGTTTTAACACAGTAGCGAACAACAAGCTTAAGGAATTTTACTAACGTTTCTGTGTTGAAATATATATTTAAATATTATTTATATTTTGTATACTGGTTTGGATACTAAAGCCTTCGTGCTTTCTACTCCAATAATTTTTCTGTCCGGTTTAAAGTATATCAAAACTTTACCGGAATAATAAACGTACGGGTTCGAAGTATATATAAAAACTTTACCATTGTTACGTGTTATATGTTTGGTTTGGTATTCAGTTTGAAGATATCAAAACTTCACTGATTTAACAAAGTTCTGTTTTGTTTTCAACTTTACAGAAAAATGATGAATGAAAATCAAACTAATGGAAATGTTGCGGGAACGGGTGCTACTGTTACGAATGTTGCTGCCTCGCCAAGCCGTTCAACTCCTGCTCATGCTATGGCACCAGCAGAAAAACCCGAAAAGTTTTCCGATATCGACTTCAAACGTTGGCAAATAAAGATACTCTTCTATCTTACTACGTTGAGTTTGCAGCGATTCATCAAGGAGGATCCTCCGGTCCTGGCTGAAAATACGCCAGATGACGAACGATTTGTTGTAACTGAAGCATGAAAACATTCTGATTTCTTGTGCAAAAACTACATTTTGAGTTGTTTAGAAGATAGCTTGTACAATGTTTATAGTGTCATAAAAACTTCAAAAGCGTTATGGAATGCGCTTGAGAAAAAGTACAAGACTGAGGATGCCAGACTTAAGAAATTCGTGGCTGCAAGGTTTTTAGATTTCAAGATGATTGACACTAGGTCGGTCATAACTCAAGTCCAAGAATTACAAGTTATTGTGCATGACCTCCTTGCTGAAGGTATGACCCGAATCAATAATTTTATTAATAAGATTTATCTTACTATTAATTATGAATTTATTGTTGAAGGTATAGTCATAAATGAGGCCTTTCAAGTCGCCGCTTTCATTGAGCTCAAACAAATTTTACCTCCGTTGTGGAAAGACTTTAAGAACTATCTAAAATACAAGCGGAAGGAGATGATACTTGAAGACTTGATTGTGCGTTTGAGGATAGAAGAAGACAACAAAAATGCTGAAAAGAAGTCACGTGGAAACTCGACAATAATAAGGGCTAACATTGTTGAGGAGGCGCCACAAAACAAGAAGAGAAAGAAGGCTTCTGGACCAAAGAATTACCCAAGCAAGAAAAAGTTCAAGGGTAATTGCCACAACTGTGGAAAATCTGAGCATAAGGCCGTGGATTGTCGTGCACCAAACAATGATAAGAAGAAGAAGAATCAAGCTAACATGGTTGAAAATGCTGAAGAAATGGAGGACTTGTGTGACATGTTGTCTGAATTCAACTTGGTAGGAAATCCTAAAGAATGGTGGATAGATTCTGGAGCCACCCGCCATGTTTGTGCTAACAAGGAGTTATTTTCTTCTTATGCCCCCTCAGGACCCAACGAGACAATTTTCATGGGAAATTCATCTACATCGAAAATTGAACGAGTTGGCAAGATTGCGTTGAAGATGACGTGGGAAAAAATAGTGACTCTAAACCAAGTTCTCCATGTTCCAGAAATTCGCAAGAATCTTGTGTCTACCTCACTTCTTATCAAGAATGGATTCAAATGTATTTTTGTTTCTAACAGTGTTGTACAAAGTAAGAATGATATGTATGTAGGAAAAGGTTACCTGAATGAGGACCTTTTTAAGCTAAATGTAAAAGCAGTTCCTATCAATAAAGTTAATGCTTCTTCTTACTTACTTGAGTCAAACACTTTATGGCATTCACGGTTAGGTCACGTCAATTTCAAAACATTGCGAAAGATGATAAATTTAGAAGCATTTTTAAAATTTGATTGCATTAATTCCAAATGTCAAATATGTGTGGAATCAAAGTATGCTAAGCATCCTTATAAGTCCGTTGAAAGGAATTCAAGTCCTTTAGACTTAATTCACACAGATATTTGCGACATGAAGTCAACACCATCTCGCGGTGGGAAAAAGTATTTTATTACTTTTATTGACGATAGCACGAGATACTGCTATGTTTATTTACTTAATAGTAAATATGAGGCAATTGATGCTTTCAAGCAATACAAGAGTGAAGTTGAAACGCAACTAAACAAAAAGATCAAAATGATAAGAAGTGATAGGGGTGGCGAATATGAATCTCCTTTTGAAGAAGTATGTTTGGAAAATGACATTATTCACCAAACAACTACCCCTTACTCTCCACAATCTAATGGAATTGCAGAGAGAAAGAATCGAACGTTGAAAGAGATGATGAATGCGTTGTTGATAAGTTCTGGTTTACCACAGAACTTGTAGGGGGGAAGCTATACTTACAACTAACCGAATAATCAACCATGTACCTCATAGTAAAACACAACCCATTCCCTATGAAAAATGGAAAGGAAGGAAGCCCAACTTGAAATGCTTCAAAGTGTGGGGGTGTTTAGCTAAGGTACAAGTTCCTAAACCTAAAAGGGTTAAGATAGGTCTAAAATGGTCGATTGTGTATTTATTTGGATATGTAACCAATAGCAAGGCATATCATTTTCTGGTTCATAAGTAAGAAAATCCTAAGATTCACGTTAATACGATAATAGAATCAGATAATGCTGAATTCTTTGAAACTATTTATCCATACCAAAAGTCAAAACGACCTCGGGAGGAGATAACAAATGGTATGCCTAATGAGGAAAATTCGAGAAGAAGTAAACGTCAACGGACATCTACTTCATTAGGTCCAGATTTTCTGACTTTCCTGCTAGAAAATGAGCCTCGTACTTTCAAGGAAGCAATGTCTTCCTCAGAAGCACAATATTGGAAAGAAGCTGTCAATAGTGAAATATAATCCATATTGAGCAACCATACATGGGAATTGGTTGATCTTCCTCCAGGTAACAAAACATTGGGTTTTAAATGGATTTTCAAGAAGAAAATGAAAGATGATGGTACTATTAACAAATACAAGGCAAGAATTATTGTCAAAGGATTTAGACAGCGAGAAGGTCTTGACTATTTTGACACATACCCGCCGGTAACAAGAATTACATCCATTCGGATGCTAATAGCGTTAGCCACCTTATATGGTCTTCAAATCCATCATATGGATGTAAAAACAGCCTTCTTAAATGGTGATCTAGAGGAAGAAATTTACATGAACCAACCCGAAGGGTTTGTGGTTCGAGGAAAAGAAAAGAAGGTGTGTCGACTTGTTAAGTCCCTTTATGGACTAAAACAAGCACCCAAGCAATGGCATGCGAAATTTGACCAAACAATATTGTCAAATGGCTTTAAGATTAATGAATGTGATAAATGT
>MU766585.1:4220-16423 GCA_026770625.1 Nicotiana glauca
TCTTTGAAAACACCTTCGCACCCTGCAACTGGTCAAAAAAATCGTCAATCCTCGGCAGTGTATACTTGTTCTTTATCGTCACCTTGTTCAACTGCCGGTAATCAATGCACATTCTCATCGATCCATCATTTTTCTTCACAAATAGAACTGGCGCACCCCAAGTAGAAACACTAGGCCTGATGAAGGCTTTCTCCAGCAAATCCTGCAACTGATCCTTCAGCTCCTTCAGCTCTGGCGGGGCCATACGATGCGGCAGAATAGAAATGGGCTACGTGCCTGGGGCTAGATCAATATAAAAATCAATATCCCTGACGGGCGGCATACCCGGCAGGTCTGAAGGAAAAACCTCTGGAAACTCCCGAACAATAGGAACTGAGTCAATAGAAGGGACCTTCGTGCTGGAATCACGAACATATGCCAAATAAGCTAAACACCCCTTCTCGACCATGCGTCGAGCCTTAACATATGAAATGACACTGCGGGTGGTATGTCCTAGTGTCCCTCTCCACTCCAATCGGGGCAAGTCCGGTAAAGCCAAGGTCACGGTCTTGGCGTGACAAATCCAAGATCGTATGATCTGGGGACAACCAATCCATCCCCAATATGACATCAAAATCAACCATGTCTAGAAGCAATAGATCAACACGGGTCTCAAGACCCTCAAATACTACTACACAGGAATGGTGAACTTTGTCGACCACTATAGAATCACCCACTGGCGTGGATACATATACAGGAATACCCAAGGAATCACTAGGCATAACCATGTAGGGAGCAAAATAAGACGACACATATGAATACGTAGACCCAGGGTCAAATAGCAATGATGCATCCCTGTCACAGACCAGAATAGTACCTGTAATAACTGCGTCGGAAGACTTAGCCTCTGGCCTGGCTGGCAAAGCATAACACCGGGGTTGGGCCCCACCTCCCTGAACTACATCTATAGGACGATCAACCACTAACTGTCCTCTACCTCTGCCGGTCCGAGCTCAACCTCTACGGTCCCTACCTCCACCTCTATGATCCCTACCCTAGGAATCCCTACCTCCAGATGAGGTACCATTGAATCTACCAGAATGATGAGGCCTCTTGTCCGACATCTAACCACCTCCCCCTGCGAGGGCCATCTCAACTCTACGGGCCGCATTGGCCGCCTCTTGAAAGGAAATATCACTACCAACTCCCATGGCCATCTGAAGACGGATCGGCTGAATCAATCTATCAATGAATCTCCGGACTTAGGTTCCAGTGGTTCAGCCCGCAGTGGCAGCTCAAACAGGTATTACAGCTCAGGCCGGTGATGGAGCGGCCATGTCTTCGGATGCTTTGTGGAGACTTGCTCGGTTCTCCAAGCTTTTCACCACCACTGTCATCGGTGCTTCATCAGAGGATCCCCAGGATTTTTCTATTCAATTGTCATGAGATTCTCAGGAAAAATCCGGGCCGTGACAAGTTGGTATCAGAGCTAGGCCAGCCAAACATTAATCACTCTCTATCCAACCTCAACAATATAATATTCTAACAACAATTAAATAGGTGCGGAAGATTTTAAGTTTAACAAAATGATATAAAAATGCGGAAGTTTGAAACACATCACTACCCAAAATCTGGTGTCACTAACTCACGGACTACTATAGAATACTAAAAACAAGTCTGAATGAAAGAAAATACATAAGTCTATTTCGGTACAATGAAAACAAACTGAAATAGAGGAAAGGGACTTCAGCCTGTGAACGTCAGCTAGGCTACCTCGAGAGTCCCTGGATTAAAGATAGCTCCCAGATAGAAGTCCTACTACTGCTGCCCCAAAGCTGCTCCTGGATCTGTGCACAAAGAAATGCACAGAGTGTAGCATCAACACAACCGACCCCATGTGCTTGTAAGTGCCTGGCCTAACCCCGGCAAAGTAGTGACGAGGCTAGACCGGACTACCAAAATCAACCTGTACAATCCTATATACATATATACAATAAAAGGAAAAGAAATACCAAAACTAAACAGTTAAAAAGGGAGGGAAACATGCTGTGGGGGAGTACAACTTGAATGTAAAATTCATCCGCGTAATTAAGAAACAGGGCATAACAATAATTATCAAAGAATAAGAATTCAATAGTTGCACGACATCACCCTTCGTGCTTTTACTCTCGTTATCACCCAAAGCAAATGAATAAAATGCACGGCATCACCCTTCATGCTTTCCCTCACATGACTCTCATTTCATGGCACGGAATGACCCTTCGTGCAAATATAATCAAATCAGAGCACGGAATGTACCTTCGTGCATAAGTAGTCAAAACATAGCACGAAATGACCCTTCGTGCAAATATAATCAGAAATAGCACGGAATGACCCTTCGTGCAATATCATTCCTCCTCACTCAAACAACATTCACAACCAAACGGGCAAGAGGAATAAACAAATAGTAAGAACTATCCCGGCAAGGGAATAACACAAATAACAACTAAGTGCCGGTAAGGGAACAATAACAATAACTTTCACAACCCGGCAAGGGTAATACTCATTATATTCAAACCATCCCGGCAAGGGATTTAATCACAACTCCTTTCAATACTTTCATCTCCTACTCAATAGCATTTATCATTTGAGCCAACGCTCTAAAAATATTACTATTTCACAACTTATCCTCAAACTCTTCACATTTGTAGAAATCATAATTTAGCTTAGAAGAGTTCCAAATTATCTCAAAACAAGTACAAAGAAAGACCCACGGTCATGCTAGACTTCGGTGTATAGACACTCGTCACCATGCCTATACACCGCACTCGATCATTTAGCAAATAGCAATTTGTAATACTGTAATCCTATTCCCTCAAGCCAAAGTTAGATCAAACACTTACCTCGTTCCGAAAATAGCAATCAAGGCTCTAAAACCGCTTTTCCTTTAGAATCCGTCTCCGAAACAACGATATCTAGGCACAATTCGATTCAATAGTATCAATAAGAGCTCAAAAACATAATCCCATAGTTTAGAAATGCATTTCCTACCATTCTTCCAAAAATAGCAAAATCTGACACCGGGCCCACATGGTCCAAACTCGAGGCTTGGACCAAATTCCAATCACCCATAACCCTACGAGTTCAAATATATTATTTATTTTAAGATTCGACCCCAAATTGAGGTTGAATCGCCCAAAATTCCCAAAAACCTAACTCTACCCAAAAGCCCTAATTTCTACTTTGATTTCATGTTTTTAGGCTAGGATTTTAGTGATTAGATGAAGAAATAATGAGGGAATGATGTTAAGATTACTTACCAAAAGAGTTATGGAGGAAGGAGAGCTTGAATTTCGTCTATGGAGGGTTTAAGGGAGGATCTCGTGTGAAAAAGTGGGAATAATCCGGTAATAGCTACTGTTTTGAACTTAAAAACTGGGCAAAATTATTCATCGAGTTCGCGACATACCTATCGCGTTCGCGATGAAGGAAGACAGGCAAGCATCGCGTTCGCATGAAAGGGGTCACGAACGCATAGAAGAAAAATGCTGGGGGCCCAGAGACTATTATACGCGAACACGACAAGAGGATCGCGAATGCGGTGAAGGGGAGGGCTCAGCTACGCGAACGCATGGATAGAAGCACGAACGCGATGAGGGGAATGACATAACAGTGCGAACGTGGTGGGCTTTCCGCGAACGCGAAGAAGGCTGGGGCACTAGTCATCGCGAATGCTGGACAAGGTCGCGTTCGCGTAGAACAAATGACCTGTGCAAGAATTGCAGAAAATCTGCTATGATTTTAGGTGTAAAACTACCCCGAACCACCTCCGAATCACTCCCGAGCCCTCGGGGCTCCCAAAAAAACATACACACTAACTCAATGTCATCCTACAAACTTGCTCGAGTGATCATATCACCAAAATAACATCAAAATCAAAGAATCAAACCCCAAAACTCAAAATTTTCATTTCAAAGTTCATAACTTCCAAATTCCCCATTTTTAGTCCGAAACACGTCAAACGACGTCCGTTTCCAACCAAACTTTACAGATAGTGCTTAACACATATTTAAGACTTGTACCGGGCGTCAAAACCAAAATACGAGCCCGATACCTATATTTTCTAAGTCATTTTTGTTTCCATTTTTCCTTAATAATTTCAGAAAACAATTTAACAGAAAAATTCTTTTACCAGGGTTCTGGACCTCGGATTTCGACTTCGGGCACATGCCCGAGTCCCATATTTTTCTACGGACCTCCCGGGACCGTCACATCACCGGTCTGGGTCCGTTTATCTAAAATATTGACCAAAGTCAACTATATAAATATTAATATCATAATTCTTCAAAGTTTTCACAGAATTCATATATTTTAACATAAACATTTTCCGGCTTCGCGCCCGGACTGTGCACGCAAGTCTAGGCAACCAAAAGTGAGGTTTCCAATGCCTCAGAAGCACAGAAAAAGGGAGAAATACGGTGATGACCCCTTTGGGTCGTCACACTTAGCTCCCTACGAGATTTAATCTGTTTTACTGATTATATTTGGTGAGACTCTCATGAGGGGAGCCTTGACGTGGTATTCGCAGTTATTCGAGAATTCCATAGATTCCTTTGAGATACTTACGGATTCTTTTATTAAGGCAGATGCTGGGGTTAGAAAGGTGCAGGCCTCAAAGGCCGACATATTCAGAATTACTTAAGGAGAGTCTGAGTTGTTCCGAGAATTCGCCACCCAATTCCAAAAGGAGAGAATATTGCTCCCAACTGTTCTGGATGAATGGGCGGCTGAAGCATTCATCAAGGGTATGAATTTGAGAAGTTTCGATGCCTCCCAAAAATTGAAGGAAAGCTTGCTTAAGTTCCAAGCGAAGATTTAGATGGATGTTCACAATCGGTACAAGTCCAAGATAAGGGTTGAAGATGATTAGTTTGGCTTCCCGGCATCGGAAAAAGTTCAGGAGAAGAATAAAAAAAAATCAAAAGATGAAATTGACACAGATTGGCGGTCTTTGAATATTTGCCCTACGAATGGGCCAAAAGACGCGGTAGAGGTTCTTGGTCGGCAGACAGGTTTGTTACTAACAGAAGAACTGATCGCGGTCGGAACAACAGGTGATTGTAGGACAAAGAAGTGTTAGGTACATGAGATCCTTTCTATTCCAGGCTATCAGAATACAACTTCAATGTTAGTGTAATAAAGTTGGTATCGACTATGAGAAACATTAAAGAAGCACGGTTCCCAAAGCTAATAAGGTCCGATCCCAGCCAGAGGTATCCAAATTTATGGTGCGAGTACCACGGGATGAATGGCCACTGGACTGGGGACTGCTGGCATCTGCGTGAAGTAGTGCGATGCTACTAAAAATGGCTGTCTCAGGGAATTTTAAGTGATCGACCCATGAATAATTACGGTCGCAACCATGATAATGCGGAGAATTTAAAAGCAGGAGAAGACCCCCCATGTCTGACCATCAACATGATCTTCTCGGGGAAAAAATCAATAGGGTCACCTTCTGGTAGCAAAAAAGATGACGGCATCAATAACCCATAGCAAGAGACTACGGGAAGCTAGTGAAGGTGACATCACTTTCACGGAGGAGGATGTATACAGACTACTGCTATCGCATAACGACGCATTGGTAATTTATTTAAACGTACTAGATTTTAAAATCAAACATTGTGGATCCAGGAAGTTCAGCCAATATCATACAATGGAGGTTGGAGCAAGCCAAAACTTATCCGAAGCATTATTCCGGCCATAAAACTTCTCGCCGAATTCAACCTCGCAAGTGTGACAACCTGAGGAGAGTTCCTATTGCCCACGAACGCCGAGTGAGTGATGAAGAAGACTCTTTTTGAAGTGGTGGACGGTGATATGGGTTATAATAATATTTTGGGAAGATCCTGGTTGCTTGAGATTATAGCTGTACCATCAACATATAGTTAGTTACTAAAGTTCCCGACACCCGAAGGAATCAAGCATTTAAGAGTCGACCAACCGACAACAAGGGAGATGAATGCGATTTCAATATCTAGTAGCAAAGGGAAAGATCATACGGCATAGAAATTATAGGAACCGGTGCCTGGTCCCGAGTCAAGTGAAGTTAACCAGGAGGAAGAAGCGTCGGAGTCTTATCAGGTGCCACGATACTTCTAGGTACCTGAAGAGATGGATACCACAAAATCCACAGTGTAAGAACTCGAGCGAGTTGCATTGTTTGAAAAATTCTTGGAAAGGAAATTCCACTTGGGAATAGGACAACTCCCTAAACTCAAGTCTAGCTTTATTGAATTTCTTAAATATAATGCCGATTGTTTTGCGTGGTCGCATGCAGATATGAAAGGTGTCCCAACGAAAGTGTCCGTACACAATCTAAGCTTGGATTCTAACATCCCTCTGGTAAGACAAACAAAATTCCCTATTGCAGAGTCTAGGAATGAATTCATCAAGAAATAGGCAACTCGTCTACTTGATATCGGTTCGATCCAAGAGGTAAAGTATCTAGATTGGCTAGCTAACATAGTAATAGTTCCTAAGAAGAACACTAAATTTTGTATGTATGTAGATTATAAGGACTTGAATATGGCGTTCCCAAAAGACTTGTTCCCACTGAAAAACACCGATCAAATGATTGATGCAACAGCTAGGAATGAGTTAATGAGATTCCTCGATGCTTTTTTTGGGTACAACCAAATTAAGATGAACCCGGAGAATCCTGAAAAGACTTTTTTCATAATGAATTTTGCCACATATTGCTATAATATGATGCCCTTCGGGCTAAAGAATGTGGGAGCCACTTATCAATGGCTCGTAAACAAGATATTTGAAAAATAGATAGGAAAAATCATGGAAGTTTATATAGATGATATTGTGATAGCTACATGCTATGGATATCAAGGAAGCATGGTTTCCAAAACCAATTTGATCATACCCCAGTCAGAGAGATCCTAATTTATGGTGCGAGTTCCACAGTACATATGGTCATAGGACTCGGGACTGGTGACACCTTCGTAAAGAGGTAGCAATGCTGTTGAGAAATGGTCATCTTAGAAAATTTTTAAGTGACCGGGTTAAGAACAACTACGGTAGGATTCATAATGCATCAGAATCGGAAAAACAACCTCAGGGTCTCCCTGCCTAACAATAAACATGATATTTTTTGGGGTTAAAGTAAATGGGGTGACATTTTTGGCAGCAAAAAAGGCGAAGATATCAGTCACTCATGGTAAGAGAATTTGAGAAGCCTCAAAATATTATGAAATCACATTTGTAGAGGAAGATGTTGATGGCCTTATTTTACCGCACAGTGATGTTATGGTAATATTTTTCAATATTTTAGATTTTAAAATTAAGTATGTGTTTGTTTATCCAAGTAGTTCAGCCAATATTATCCAATTGAGGGTCTTGGAACAAACAAAGTTAAGCAGAAACATAGTTGCAGTGAATAAGCTTCTAAGGGGGTTCAATCTAAAAAGTGTAACGACCCGAGGAGAGATCATGTTGCCTATATATGCTGAAGGGTTAACGAAATCCACTTTGTTTGAAGTTGTGCATGGCGATATGGACTGCAATGTAATTCTTTGTAGACTGGGATCCACGAAATGCAGGTTGTTATGTAAACTTACTATCAATTGTCTAGCAGTAAGGTGGAAGAAATCAACAAATAGCAACTACAAGAATCATTGTCAACTTCCATTCGAGTCCCGCCAGGAAATGATGGAGAGAACGAGACACCGGATATTTACTAGTTGCCTAGATCTTTCTAGTTACTGAATGAAATAGACGCAACAAAGTCAACTATAGAAGAGCTTGAACAAATTGCTTTGTTCACAAAATTTCTAGAAAGAAGGGTTACTTGAGAACGGGGTTGAGTCCCAAACTCAAGTATAAAATTATTAAATTTCTTAAAACTAATATTGACTGCTTTTCATGGTCTCATTCAGATATCACAGGTATTACACTGAAAGTGTCTGCCCACAAGCTAATTTTGGAACCTAATTTCCCTCCGATAAAACAAAAGCAGTGGCCGATAGCCGAGGTCAGAAATTAGTTTGTAAAAAAAGAGGTAACCAGGCTGGAAATAAGTGAAGTAAGTTATCCTAATTGATCCAAAATGTAGTAGTTGTACCAAAAAGAATAATAAATTTTTAATGTGTACAAATTATAAAGGTTAAATAAGGCTTGCACTAAGGATTCATTCCCATTGCCAAAAAATCAACCAAATGATCGACGCCATGACTGGACATGATTTGATGAGTTTCATTGATGCGTACTCCAGGTATAATCAAATTAGGATGCACCCATAGGATCAAGAAAAAATTATTTATACCAAATTCTAGTACATATTATTATAACGTGATGCCTTTTGGGCTTAAAATGCTAGAGCCATTTATCAGAGGCTCATTAATAAAATGTCCGAGTATTAAATAGGTAAAATCATGGAAGTTTATATCAATTACATGTTAGTTAAATTTCTCAGTGCATGAGATCATTTGACCCATTTTCAAAAAATATTTGACATCTTAAGCAAATCCTTATAAGATTAAATCCATAGAAGATATTCTTGACCAACTGAAAAGTGTAAAGGAGGTGCACAGTTTGACAGGCATGTTAGCGGCCCTTAGTAGATTCATATCAAGGTCATTAGAGAAATGTAACCGGTTTTTTTCACTATTAAAGAAAAAGAATGACTGTCACACCCTGTTTTCTTGCGAAAATGGATTTCGACGTGTGAAAACTCTTTTAAATGAGTATTAAAAGAGAAGAGTTTTCACCTAACGATTTTGAGGTGCGTTAGGGCACCTATTTGCAAATAACTCTGTTTGACTAGTCTGTGTCACCAAAGATCGGGTAAGGGCTCAAATTGCCTCCAAGAGAAGGTGTGACTCTTTGAGGTCCACAACTGTGGGTCCTGATCGAACTTTAAACTATGTGGATTGTGTAATTAGGCTAGGTGATCAAATAAATAAAGGAAAATTTATAAATCGAAGAGTCTTACTAAAACATATGAGAATCGGTACAAATCTTAATCACTAAAAGGATACAACTACATCGATCTATGTTAAGTGTCACGACCCTAACCCGGTCGCGATGGCGCCCAGCACACTACTAGGCAAGCCCGACCATTCATAGCAATTTCCCCAATTAACCAAACAAATAAAAACAATACTTTTCCAATAAAAAGTCGAAATAATGGTATAATACGAACAATCTGACAAATACACCGAAACAACCCAACTAGGACCCGGTGTCACGACCACGAACCTCTAAAGACAGTATATCATCCTACTACAAGTCTGACAATTACTGAAAAATGCAGAAATAAGGGAAAAGATAGAAGGGAGAATCCTCGACTGCGGACGCCGTGCAGCTACCTCGAATACTCCCGGGAGGAAACTCCAAATCAACCAGACTCACTCCGCCTGATGAAAAGAACCTGGATCTGCACACATGGTGCATGGAGTAAAGTGAGTACTTCCAACTCAGTGGTAATAAAAGTGAATAACAAATGAAAGTACAAAATCCCAAAAAGGTACAAATGATGCTATCTTAAGCAGTAAACCAAATAGACAGTAGAATCCATGAAAATTATAGCAACAATATTCTCTTTAAAGAAATCAATTGTACAAGAATACACAAATAAGGTCAATCATTGTTAACTGACCAATCAGTCATTGTTACCTGACCAAAGTGTTTCAATGTCATTGTTACCACTAGTCAGTCATTGTTACCTGACTGGTCAGTCATTGTTACCTGACCGAAACACATACAACAGTGTCATTGTTACCACTGTTCATATCAAAGGGGTACCCCGCGCTCACTGTGGGTGTGCAGACTCCGGAGGGGCTCCTTCAGCCCAAGCGCTATCAATAAGGCCTGAAAGCCTGCATAATATCAACACAAGGCCTGAAAGCCTGCTCTCAATACGCTCGAGGCCTGAAAGCCTCCTCACATAATACTCGAGGCCTGAAATCCACCTCACATCACTCATCATGCCCTCACATATGGCCCTCGGCCCCAATCAGTCCAAAAATAGTCAAAAAGCCCCTCGGCATCAGTAAAACAGTGATACTCAGCTCAAATGGTAGTTCAAATATCAGTTAAAACTCCAGGTTTGAGAAAAATATAGCTGAGTTCATAAAACAGTATAAATCACACGGACTGAGTTCAAATAGTTTTTCAAACAGTGAGGGAAAACAGTGATGATAATTCATAAAGAGTTTAAATAATCGGCAATAAGCCCCAAGTATAACAATAATCCCAAGTCATAATGATAACAGCAAATAATTGTAAATACGTAGTAAAAACCAACAACCAGGACGGACCAAATTACGATCCCCAACGGTGCTCTACCCCACGCTCAGGTCCGGCGTGCAAGTCACCTCAACACAGCACTAGGACGTGCAAATCCGGGGTTCTAAACCCTCGGGATATCATTCACAAGTATTACTCACCTCTAGCTGGCCGATAATCTAGCTTTCCAAGCCTTTCCCTCTTGTATCTACCTCCTCGAGCATAGAATCTGATCAAAACCATCAGGGATACGTTAAAATAAGCTAATGGAACATAACCCAATCGAAATAACTCGAAACACACCCAAAACACGAAGTTGGCAAAACCCGAGCCCCGGGCTTGCTTCTCGAAAAATTACGAAATTCATATTTTCGGAATCCTCGTCTCGCCACGAGTCCGTATATATAAAATTTATCAAAATCGGAGTCCATTTGGCCCCTCAAATCATCAATTTACCATTTCTTAGGCTTCGAGCAAAAACCTCCATTTTACACTTTGATTTCTCAAATTTTCAGTGATAATTTCATGTTTTTACACTATAATAACATAAACCAAGACCAAATATCCTTATCTAATGACCCTCCTATGAAGCCTCTTCAAAATCGCCCAAAAATCGCCTTAGCTCGCTCCCCAAATTGATTTTACGCTTCTGAAATTTTTAATGCATTGATCACTTAAACCCTCAGCAATTTTCGCTTCTGCGACTCATTGACCGCACCTGCGATCCCGCTTTTGCGGTAAAATGACCGCTGATGCAGTTTCTCCCTAACTCACAATAACCGCTTCTGCGGACTCCCAATCGCACCAGCGGTTCCGCTTCTGCGGTACCTTGACCGCTTCTGCGGTTTTTCAATAAATCTCTAAGACCGCTTCTGCGGTTCCAAACTCGCACCTGCGACTCCTCTTAGGCGGACCAAGTTCCGCTTCTGCGGAACTTCCCTGTTCAAGCCCAAAGCACTCCTGCACTCCATTATCCGCTTTTGCGGACTCGCTTCTGCGGTCCATTTTCCACAGAAGCGGAAATACCAGAAGACATATAATTACAGACCTGCAATTTTACCAATTTCCTTCCGTTTAACCATCCGAAACCATCCCGAGGCCCCCGGGACCTCAACCAAAAATACAAACCCACTCTAAAACACGATACGAACTTGTTCCAATCATAAAAACACGTCCCTAAACCCAAAAATCATCAAATCAAGGCGGATTCAAGCCTAAATTTCAACTATAACTTCCGAATCTCACATTCGATCAAAAACCCACCCAAACGTCGTCCGAATGACCTGAAAATTGCAGACATATCCAAAATCACCCAACGAAGCTACTGCAACTCTCGGAATTCCATTCCGACCCTCGTATCAAAATCTCACCTATCGACCGAAATTCGCCAAAATTCCAACTTCGCCAATTCAATTCTACACCGGACCTCCAAATTCGATTCCGATCGCTCTCCTAAGCCACAAATCATCCCCCGAAGCTAACTGAACCATCAGAATTAGATTCCGAGCCCTCTAACTCACAAGTCAACGTCCGGTTGACTTTTCCAAACTATTCCTTCATTAAAGAGACTAGTCATCCCATTTCCTACCAAACTCGATTCGAATTGACTCAAATTCACCAAGTACATGTATTGAAACATGAACAAGAATATAATGGGGAAAACGGGGCGGTAACTCACGTGACGCCGAATCGGGTCGTCACATTCTCTCCAACTAAAACAAACGCTCGTCCTCGAGCGAGTTAAGAAACATACCTGGAGTCTCAAATAGGTGGGGATATCTACTCCGTATCTCCTGCTCGATCTCCCAAGTGTCCTCCTCCACGGGCCGACCTCTCCACTGCACCTTCACCGACGCTGTATCCTTAGATCTCAGTCTACGCACCTGTCGACCCAAAATAGCTACAGGCTCCACATCATAAGTCAAGTCATCATCCAACTGAACTGTAGA
>MU766589.1:3478-16298 GCA_026770625.1 Nicotiana glauca
TTTAAAAATTAGCCAATTCACCCAAATTTCAGGACTAAGTATCCCGAATTTTTGAGCCACTAATTCTAAATTCAGGACTTAGTGTCCTAACTTTTCGAACTTGAAATTCAGGACATAAATTTTGAATTTCTAGACAAAATTTTTGAACTTTAGGACACGATGTCTTGAAGTTTGAACTTAAAGCTTTAAACTTAAGGAGCTCGAGTCATGAAGTTTGAGTAAATAGGCTGATCTTTAAATATATTGTAAAACTATAAATATATTTTAAATAGTATGCTTAAAAGTGGCAACCTGGTGTCATTTCTAAAAAAATAAAAGATGATAAGGGGCCATTTGTGGACAAAAGAATTCAGGCCGGATAGAGTCCCAAACTTACAAGCCCAAAAGCCTCAAATTCAGTAAAAAATGCGTGGGGTAGCCACCTTTTAAAGTAATATTTAATTTTTATCCAGTATTTTTAATGCTGAGCAAAAATAGTCACTAGTCCATTAAAATTAATATAAAAAGACGGTGTTACCCTTTTTTCTATTTCTTTTTTGTCCATGTTCTCTTCCTTGCAAGTGTACCTCCATGGCTTTGACCCCGCCGCACAGTAGTTGTTTTTACTCATATATCTACAACTTTCTTTCCAATAAAATTTATGTTTTCACTTTCCAATACTCTCTTATACTTCAGCTCTAAGTATACTTTTTTTTTTTGTCTTCAGCAAAACGTTGTCTAATGCCTACTTATTTTTTCAATATTCCAATTTAATGGCGGAGAAAAAATGGCGAACCTTCCTAACCACCCAGTAGACGGAGAAATGAGGTTGTTTTGGGCCTAACGTAATAAAATGAGAATCTATAGTGTGAACATTAGTTGGTCAATTTTAGCTGCATTGCTTTCGCGTAAGTTGGGCAGTTTTGAACTTAGGGGTCGTTTGGTAGGGTGCATTAGATAAGTTAATGCATGCATTAGCTTTGTGTATTAATAATACATTATTTGGTAGGGTGCATTAGCTTTGTGTATTAATAATACATTGTTTGATAGACATTTTGAACTCATGCATTACTTATGCAAGCATTAGTTATATATCATATTTGGTATTATCCTATGCATAACTAATGCATAGAAAACAATGATATTAGCAATGCAATGGATTTTAATGCATGCAGTAGCTTAGTTAAAGACAAAATCGTCCTTCAAAATTTATGCTTGATTAAAATATGCTAGTTAGTATATTAATACAAGTTCACAATAATCCAAATAATGAGAAATAAAATTATATCCCTAGTAAAGAAATAAATTCGTAGCATATTTTCTTTTTTTATAAATAAATATTTAATTTTATTTTACAATATAGGTAACCAAATAAAATATTTTTTTTAAACCTTTTCATATAAAAATATTTCTCACATATGTTTCTTTTAAAAAACTAGAGTGCAGACTAGTTTTGAGGGCATTTTTGTAAACAAATAATTCTTTTAGAAATTGTGCAATATTTTAATACATCAAATCAAATAATGGATAAGAAATATGTTAGCATAACTAATGCAAGCATAACTAATACCAGCATAATTAATGCAAGCATAACTAATATTAGCATTACTAATACACCCTATTCAGCATTATTCTTATGCACCCTACCAAACGACCCCTTAGAGTTTTATGTTCAAAAAATAAGGATACATAGTCCTGAATTTAGAGTTACAAGTTCAAAAGTTAAGGATAGATAGTCCTAAACTTAGAGTTATAAGCTAAAAAACTAAGGCCAGGTAGTCTTTTAACTTAGGCTTACAAACTCATAAATTAAGGACTGCTAGTCCTAAATTTACAGTAACAAGCTCATAAGTTAAGGATACCTGGTTTTGAACTTAGAGTTAGTTAAAAATTAAGGACACTTATCCTTAACTTAGAGTTACAAATACAGAAATTAAGGACATGCAATCATTAACTTAGAGTTACAAGCACATAAATTAAGGACATGTAGTCCTGAACTTCGAGTTCCAATTTCAAAAGTTAAGGATATGTAGTCCTGAACGTAGACTTATAAGCTCATAAATTAAGGACAACTAGTCCTGAACTTACAGTAACAAACTCATAAGTTACAGACATGTGGTCCTGAACTTTATGAGCAGAAGGGTATTTTTATCCGGACGGATAAAAATTTATTAAAATAATAGCTAAACACTAAATACATTTTAAATATTGACTTAAAAGTAAATACATTATTTACTTTTACATATATAACTTTGCACTTCCCCTCAAATTCATTATAGCAGGTTTAAAAAAGGAATTTTTACATATATATACCAAATACACTAATATATTACATAATATGTTTAACTTTTTATTTTATTACATATATGTTATTTTAATTGCATATATGTACCATAATTCAAAATTATGGTGCTATTATGTGGGTCCTTCAAATTAAACATAACCAGTAAACCCTACCCCACTAAAAAATCAATCCCCCCAATTTATCCGCCCTTTTTTATTATTCATTTTTGACATTTGCTTTCACTTTTAAAATTAAAGTACACTTTTCCCTAATTTCCTCCTCCAACTACACCCCACCCCGTACCCTCTCTCCTTCTCCAACTACACTCTACTGTAAGCGTACCCTCCATCCTCTACAACTACATCCACACTCCATTTTTTTTCTTCTCACAAATTCGTTAAAAATTGTGGCAAATTTATCGTTGTAAACAATGAACAATAATAAATCACCTCAAAACCCTCAAGTAATTCCTAAACTACCCGACATTCCCTCTTTTGATTTGGGGGTTTCAACGCCAAAATCCCCAACAAAAATACAACCAAAATCGCATGCAATGGAACGTACCCCTAACCGAGTATCTCCGCGATAAATCCGTGCTGAGGTGAGATCAAACAAGTTGCACGAGGTGATTTTGGTATCGAGCTCTAAACCAGGTTCCAATATGTTAAAAAGAAAAGGTAAAGAGCTCTGTCTTGATGATGATTTTGCTGATGATGTCCCACCAAAAGCAGTATCAAAAAAATAAAAGTCTCTTCCAGTGGCTTCTCCCAAATAAAAAAATAACAAACAGTCCAAAAATATCCCCAAGCTGATAATGGCAAAAACTTATGACAAGGTGAATATTTGTTGCTTTCAATTCATATTTTTAGTATTTTGTTTATTGTAAAACTTAGTATTTTATTTGGTTTGATATCTAACAACTACATGCTTATTTTATTTTTTCTTATGTATATAAATGGAACTACAATTTCTGTAGAACGCATAGCTGATATTAAGTTGATATTAAATCACTTGGTTTAATTTCATAGTTTAAATGTAGTTGATATTAAATTTCAGCTTATTTCTTGTAGTTTAGTTGAAGTCATTCACCTCTGTGGTCCAAATATTGTGTATAAATTATAGTTGTTAACTGTATTTTAGAAATGTATCTACTTTGTAGTGGTGTAGTTCAGAAGTGTTTATTCTGTAGTTATATGTTAGGTTTTAAATTATACAGTTTACAAATGGGGTATTGCGGTTTTTATGTAGTTATGGTGGAGATTGTATGTTATTTTGTGAATGGGATGGGGTAGGGGAGTTTTTTTGTAGTATTTTTGTAGTTTTCTCCCATTAATGTATTTTTACATGTACATAACTATATGTGCTTAAATTGTGTTTACTTTTATATTAATTGTAGTTGGTAATACAAACAACTACAGGTTGTGGGTATTATGTATTCAAAATGGATGTGAGTGATGGTAAAAAAAATATTGTAGAAAATTATGGGTGTGCTTTGTAGGTAAGTTATAGATTTTTTGAAGATAATATATAGTTAATTTGTAGTATTATTGTTGAATAATTGTAGTTACTATCTTTTGAATGACTTGTATTAAATATTTTTTTGGGGATTGACATAATTTGATTACGTTTCTTATGAAAATGTAGGTGAGGGCTTCAACAGAGCATATACATACTGTGTTAGATGGTGTGAAGCGGTACATTGTATGTCTACAAAACAAGAATTGTAGTTGTGGTCAACTCCAACTTGAAGAACTTCCATGTGCGCATGCTATGGCTGCATTAAGGCACAAGAATGAAACTTATGAAAACTATTGCTCTCCGTATTACACAAGGGAGAGCTTTCTATGTACGTATGAAGAAGAGGTATATCCTCTTCCTGACGAAAGCAAATGGAATGTGCCGCAACATATTTTGGATGAAGTACTGAGTTCACCTGATGGAGAAAGAAGCCAGCCTGGGAGATCGCAAAAGGAACGATATAAAAAACGTGATGAAGCCAATACGAAGAAGTATAAGTTGTCGGGTGGAAATTGTGGAGGTGAAGGGCATAACAAAAGAACCTGCAAAAATGCGCCGAATAAGAAATAAATGTCATGCAGTATTCAACCTTGTTAAATCTACAACTTATTTTGTTACAGTGAAGAGTTTATTTTTGTATTTTGGTACTAAATTATGAAATCATTATGAAGTTAAAATACAATATTCCGTTGTGTCTTTAATATGATTTTTTGTTTAGTGTCAGGCATCTACTTATTTATTACCCATATCGTTAATTTAAATGGTATTGTCATTTAGGACACTCATGCCAAAAAATATTTTTGCATGGTATGTTTAACTACAAAATATATGTAGTTAATTAAAAAGCTGCAAATGGTTAGTGAATAAAATGGGACATAGTTGAAATGTAGTTCTGTAATAAAATGTATATTATATTCGAAAGGTAGCTGACAATTTTAAAACGGCTGACATAAATTACTTGAAGGTCAGTCATTAATGTGAAAGGATTTAAAAATACATAATTGAAATAAATGAGGTGATGAGTTCTGTCAAAAGACATATAATTATCCTGCAACTACAAAATGTGGCAAACTACAAAATATATGTAGTTAATTAAAAAGTTGCAAATGGTTAGTGAATAAAATGAGACATAGTTGAAATGTAGTTTTGTAATAAAATATTGAAATATTCTACCCTTTGGTTTATTAAATTTATAGAAGGTGTCGTTTAAGGGAAGCAAATTAACAGCATTATTCACTCCCAACAACTCCTAATTATTTCATTATAATAATGTAATACACTCCCTTTTTCTTCCACACTTTCAACCTAATTCCCATAATTCCAGCCAACCCACTACAATTTGTTCACATTTTAAACAACACAAAAGTTATTAATATCCACTTTTTTAGATGGTCAATGTGTGATGGGGCCAAAATATAAGAACTTATGAAATCTTTTTATGGACATTTGATGTAAGTTTGGTAGTATCTAATACATATGTATTATGTAATATAGTTTTGAATTTGGTACATGCTTAAAAAACGAAACCGGACCCGAATCCGATCCGGTTGGCCCCATTTCAAATCATAACGGAGCTTCTTCAATCGCTCTCGTTAGTCTGTGAAGAAGTTCCTCCGAATCCACTTGTAAGTTCCCTTTCTCTCCTCTTGCTATATTATTTATCAATTTCTGAAAAATTGTCCTAGGAATACACATACACACAGACACACAAAGAGAATAAGGAATGATTAAGATGAGATTCTTATCAAAACTTATTGTCGGGTTCTTTTACAATTGGAATGAAAGTAGTAATAGATTTCAGTCAATCATATGCACAACCAATATGATTTTTATTCAATAGCAGCAAAGCATGTTTTGTGTTTAACTCAAGTAATTGGGTTTTCCCTTTAATGGTTAGTGGGTGCGAATTTTGGATAAGTGGTGAAAAAAAGAATATATTTTTTGATGATGGTGGTGTTCGGGCCAGCTTGTGTGCGCCAGAGGAGGATCCAGGATTTAAACTCTATAGGTTCAATCTTTAAGGTTCTTAATTATATTGTTAAAATTATGGGCTCATACTTATTATTTGTTACATTTGATTCCGCATTGAAAGTATTGGGTTCAAATGAACCTGCTACTGAAGGTTGCATCCGCCTCTGGGGTGCGCCTCTACTATTCTACTAGGTACTTGCTACCTCATACCAACACAGGTATCAAATAGCTCCACACACCAGGCTTAGGCAGATGGGAAGAAATCACTTTGTATTTTTTTGCTTCCATCGAGATTTTAACCTGATAAGTGATACCTCATAGTTCTCCTCCCATTTCATTGAAAAAATAATATTTTTTCTAGCCTCCTCAAATAATCCGGCTATTAATATATTGTTACCTTTTGTTTACCAAGGTTGTTATTATTAAGAGACTTCATGTCATTGCAGGGATATGTATGAGATCTAAAGAACCTCAAAAACATGTCGTTTGCCTTAAGTAAACCATTTTTCATGTGCAGTGTCTTAGTAACCAAATTGTTTAGTGTTCAAATCACATGGACCTAAACAGAGAGGAATAGATATGGAGAACTCATATAGCCGATCCCCCTAATATGAGATCGAGGCATAGTTGATTGAAGGTTGTATATTTCTTCCTTAATTTCAATTTATGTGGCACTATTGGTTGATGCATTCTAGTAATATTATTATTTTTAACAAAAATTACAACTCTCAGGAATTTAAATTCATTTAACTATTTAAACTGAAAAGACTTCTATTTTCTGTCAAACTAGCTTTCAGTTATTACTTTAACATTTTCTTCTGCTGCTACATTTGTAGTGCATGTGTAAAATTAACTATTAAATTCGATGCTTAATATAATGACCCCCAAAGTTGGCTGGAGTAAAAACTAAAAACTAAAAACTAAAAACTAAAGAGGAAGTTGGGTTTTTTGTCAAGCAGTGACATGTTAAATCTGAGTATGCTTGGTATGCCTGAGTTATATCTTAAATTCTTAACAGATTATATTATGATTGGGGCGCTGATTTTCTTGATTATGGGATACTCCATGTGTTTAGGAGTATGAAATTTTTTAATGTGATATATGTTAGATTGATAGTAGAGTCAATGTATGTTCTGTTGAAAATGGGCGTGCTTGTGGGATCCATAATTGAGTAATGAGCTATCTCTCGGTGCAGCTCTGCCTAGCAGGATTAGGCAGATAGTTGTACCGAGTACATGCTACCTCCCTCTAGCATAGGTACGGGGTAACTCTGCCTATTAGGCATAGATAGATCGGAAGAAATCACCTTTTGTCTCCGCGAACTTGAGACCTCATGATTCTCGTCCCCCTTTATTGGAAAAAGAATAGTATTTTTTGTAACCTCCTCAAATTAAGAATGTGGCATGAATATAGTTAGATCTGAAAAGCTCCCTAATTCTGATGGTTTTTGAGTTACTGTTAATGTTGTAAAGAACATCAGAATTGGCATCTATGACAATTAATATATTGTTGCCTTTTGTTTAGCACAATTATTATTGTTAAGAGATGTCATGCCCTGGTAGGGATATGTATGAGATTTAAAGAACCTCCAAAACCTCTAGTTTGCCCTGAGAAAACCATTTTTTATGAGATGTGCCTTAATAACCGAATTGTTTGACATCCAAATGACATGGACCCAAACAGAGAGGACCAAATGTAAAATATAGTCGATCCCACTAATATGAGATTGAGGCATAATTGATTGATTGAAGGTTGTATATTACTCCCGCAGTTATAATTTATGTAGTTGTCTTGTTACCATTATACAGATTTCACTAAGGAATATTAGATTATTCTGATTGGATTTCAAACGTCGTCCCCATGCCCAAGTGGGATGGACGTGTTTGTGTATGCATCTATCTTTGAAATCTGAATAAGGGCAATCTTGATTGATGCATTCTACTAAAATTATTATTTTAAACAAATATTACAAGTCTGAGAAATTTAAATTCATTTAACTGTATAAACTGAAAAGACTTATTTTCTATCAAACTTGCTTTCAATTATTTCTTTAATATTTTCTTCCGCTGCTACATTTGCAGTGCATGTCGATGCTTAATTAAATGACTCCCATAGTTTGGTGGAGGGAAAACTGAAGAGGCACTTGGATTTTTAATTCAAGCAGTGACATGTTAAATTTGAGTATGCTTGAGTTATACATGACATATATCTTAGATTATGTTATGATGAAGTGGGGCAATAATTTTCTTGATTATGGGATGCTCCATTTGCGTAAAAGTATGGCAAGTTTTAATGTAATATATGTATTAGATAGATAGTTGAGTTAATATATGCTCTTTTGAAAATGGGGTGCTCGTGGGATCTGTAATTGAGTGATGAGCTATCTCCCAGTGCAGCTCAAGTGCTCCAGTATATCTTGTGTATTTATTATGAAAAACTTTATTAATGGAGAGACGAAGAGGTTGTGTGAAGAAGAGAAGATCTTCTTGATTAAGCAGGGAATTCAAGATTAACTGAATAAAGTCAATGATTTTCTAACTGAATTTGTCATGTATGTCTGAAAAGACCTTTATCTTTGTGCCACCAAAAAAACCAGTCCATATGACAATTTCTAGAAGCAAGATCAAGTTCCGTATACGAAGATCTATGAAGGGCCTCCTAGTCCTATCAAAAGTTGAAACATTATAATTTTTTTTTCCTGATTACTGAAGCCTTATAAGTTTGTAACATGGAGATGACAAATGGTTTGGGAAAAACAAGTTGTCACCTAATATGCCATGTAAAATGTGCCACAGATAATCTGTCAGGAGCATTGCAAGAACTAAGGGTAGCAGATTTTCCATACTGCCTTCTTAGGCCTATACGTCAACAACATGTCTGTCATATTGAGTCTTTCATTAACTAGGGGACTATGCTAAAGATCTTACCAAGGGGCATTTAGTTTTCCGACTCAGTAAAGCCATAAGGGAAAGCTATAGACACCCGAGACCAAAAGGGGTTAGCTCAAATTTTTCTGGGAGTTTTCTATGGACATGAACCTAACAAATGGAAAGGCTGCAAGGTCTTCCGCCTCACTAAGGTTCTTGAAGATGAAAATCCAAGGGATTCTCCCCATCTATGAAGTACAGAGTTGGTGCTTGATGTACTCGAGAAAGCTCATGAGAATGTTGCTAATGTTACCGAGAGTGAAAATCATCTTCAGTACCATGAGTCCAACTTAAGAGAGTTCTCTCTTTATTTTGTTCTCAATTTATCATAAAAGAAATGTTCCTTTGTTCGAAGATTGATAAACATTACGTTGTATTGACTAATATCCTTTGCTGTTTTGCAGATATATTATCCCTATAATTCCGGTTTTTGAAAAATGAGTTCTAGTTCTTGGCCTCTTTTATTTGACTCCTTAAGGAGCATAATTGAAACTCTTGAGAAAGCTAATACTGCTGATGTTTCTGTGGTTAGAGCAATAAAACATTGTTCTGAGACTTCAAGGTCTGTTCTCTGTCCTTTCTGTTTTGTGTTCATCCTCTTCTCTCCATCTTTTCCTTTCATCCCTTAATCTGTACTTTGCAAACAAAAGAAAATCAGTCTCGTCATGTATCAAATTTGGGATAGAGTAAGCACTTGCTTAGTAGTACTTACAATTTTTTTCTTGTCATTGTTACTTCCTAGTTTTTATTAGGGTTGCATAAACATTCACTTATTCATTAAAACAAATTCTGTTATTTCAAAATCCTCCATGTTTGAGATTTTGATTGTTGATGTTTCTGATTCTTGTATCTGCCATCTTCTATTTTCAGATGTCTTTTGGCTGCAAGTGAAAGAACAGGTTTGTTAGCTGAACACTTGCAGCTGCTAAATTTTCTCCTCAGAATTGTTTCCAGTCTTCAACCTGAGGCAAGTAATTTGTCAAATTCAAGAGGAAAGAAAAAAATATTTGGTTACAACAGTTCATGGGAGGTTGAAATAGTAGCTTTTACTATTATTGGTGAACTATATTCGAGATTTGGATCTTCTTTACCAGTTGATACTTGGCAATCAACAATTGAGGTGGGTATGCTACTTTAGACTGCTTTATGTGCCTCCTAAAATTCGCTTATAGGTTTTTATTTGGGAGTTTGTGTTGTGAATTAGATCCTTAGAAATATTTTGGAAATGGTGGCATCTAAGGGCCTTATTAAGGAAGATGGAGCCATTGCCAGGTATCCTCTCATTCCTTTGCTTTTTATTTTTTGCTTTCTTTCGCAGGGACTAGGGTAGAGGGCTGGGTTGTTCATTCTTGCTTAGTATTTTCTTGTGTTTATATGGTGTCTTAATTTTCTTATTAATAACATGGTGGCAGATCTTTTGTCCAGGTTTTATACCTCGCTTCTACATTGCCTGCACTTGGTTCTTACAGATGCCAAGGGATCATTGTCTGGCCATGTAAGGACTGCATTATGTCGATGAGATTCTTGCTTTATTTGCTTTTCCCCTCTCTTTGATAGATAAAGTATATCTTTTTTGATAGACTGCAACTTCGAAGTTGTAATCCATGTACTTCTATTTCATAGGTGGCTGGTCTTGTTGTGGCGTTGAGGAATTTTATTCATTATGGCCTTACTAATAAATCACACGATATGTTTGCCATTGCTGATAAGAAGCAGATTACTTCTGTTAGCATGAAGCCAAATTTGGCAGAATCAACAAAATCACAAGCGGGCCGATATAGGCCTCCACACTTACGAAATAAAAATCTGAAAAATTTGCAGTTGGAGGGTGAGAAATCTCTAACACTATCATCTGATTCAGAAAACAGTGACAGTGATGGATCAGGGAGGGTTACTTGCAATACACCCTATGCTAAGACTAGATTAGCTGCGATCATCTGTATCCAGGTATTTCTGAACTAACTTCTTTCTTGCAATTTGTCTCATGGTCTCAGTGTCGTATATCCTGCTTGATCTTTTGTCTCGTCACATCCAATTCTAAAGATGTCTTATTTGAGATGATTCTGAAAGGTTCTGCTCAAAACCTTTATGGTTCTTGTTGTTGATAATTGGGGTTTTGGATTTGTTTCAATTCCACTCAATTCGTGAAAGACTCTTTTTTTGCATATCCTACTTCTCGAACTTTATAATTTTTGTTAGATTTTGCTAACAAACAGAATGAAAGAGCATTTATATTAATGATATTGGATTGTAATAAGTGAGAATATATGGCAGGTATGCATTATCTGCATGCTTTACCTATTGTGCAGCAATAAGAAAATGTACAAACAGTCAATTCTATGCGACAATGTTTTCGGTGCAAAGCAAGGATACATGTAGTATAAGTAGCTGTCAAATTTGTGAGATGCCAGTGGATGACTCGGTTTGAGTCATACAAACAAATTTGTATATACTCTGACACCAACTTGGTATATAGTAATGAAATGTTTGACTTGGTCCAAAAATTAAAAATCTACATGGAATATGACAGTGCAAATTTTTCTAAATATTCATTGTAGAGATAGCTAGAAAATTAGAGTGATTCCAGTGGATCAATTGGTTTGAGTCATATATACTTCTGACACCAACTTGGTGTATAGTAATGGAATGTTTGACTTACCAAAAAAATCAAAAAAGAAAATCTACAGGTAATTCGACAATGGAAATTGTATTCAGTTTCTTTTTTTTTTCTTTTGAGAAAGGTAAATTGTATTCAGTTTCTGTTTCATCAACTTATTCAATATTCTTAATGAGATAGTGATTGGCCTTCAAGATCCTGGATGTGCTGCTCTATCACTAAAATCAGCATTTGTGGTATCTCGTGTCTGGAGTGTAGTTTTGTCAGGGTGTTTCAATGTAGCAATTTCTGTCAAACCCTATTATGTTACAATTGCGATCAATTCTCTAAATTAAAATTAGAAAATATAATGTTCAACAGTAAAACCAAGTAGGTTACCACTATTAAAAGTTTGGAACGCATATTCCATAATTATGCCTTTCTCTTATCCTCCTCGTTTCTTTCTTGGTGAGCAAGTGCCAATATGCGCTGCTCTATCACTAAAATCAGCATTTGTAGTATCTCGTGTCTGGAGTGTAGTTTTGTCAGGGTGTTTCAATGTAGCAATTTCTGTCAAACCCTATTATGTTACAATTGCGATCAATTCTCTAAATTAAAATTAGAAAATATAATGTTCAACAGTAAAACCAAGTAGGTTACCACTATTAAAGTTTGGAACGCATATTCCATAATTATGCCTTTCTCTTATCCTCCTCGTTTCTTTCTTGGTGAGCAAGTGCCAATATGCGCGACTGCCGGATTGCAGTTGGCCTGCTAATCTGTCTATTTTTGACATTTCTGATTTGTATATGTACTTTTGTTTAACGAGTTAGCCAATGCAATGGCTCAACTGCTTCATTGGTCACAATATCATCTATTTGTAACATTCTTTCTTTCATGTACTTATTTGTGTAAGTTAGCAATATGTTTTTATACATGTGTTTTTATTCATGTCTGTTGGTGATATCTCCGAGATGAATTTGCTTATTGTTTTAAGTCTGCTAGTAGCTATTTAATTGATGTGCTTTTCACAGAGCCTTGTGTGTGGTACATCACAAATGAGCAATTTGGCAATTGATTATCCATGGTTGACATGGACATCTCATAGAAAAAACATGATTCTTTGTTCTTTTGGTTATGCATAATGCTAATTTATTTGAATAAATGAATTTTCCTTGAAGGACCTTTGTCTAGCTGATCCCAAATCATTTACGGCTCAGTGGACAATGCTTTTACCATCCAGTGATGTCCTACCGCCAAGGTTAAGATTTTTGCTTTTTCATCTGCTCAGTTAGTTGGTATATCCTGTCAAGTAATTCATACAATGATGTTTACTCATGTCTCTGATTTTACTTTCCAACTTTGTTTGGTGTTTTGCCCTTGCCTTTTCCCCACATTTCTGTTGCTATTTGCAGAAGGTATGAGGCAACACTGATGAGTTGTTTGCTGTTTGATCCATATCTAAAGGTACTTCTATTTTATTATATTTCTTGCTATCATTTATCCTTCTCACCAGCTCCTTCCTGGGGTTTGGGGGTTTGGGGG
>MU766589.1:19288-44471 GCA_026770625.1 Nicotiana glauca
AAAAAGGGGGGGGGGGGGGTATGCTTGATCCTTTCAGGGTGGGCTAAAAGTTAACCTAAGTGGATTATCATCCAAATTTCATGTTACTAAGGAGATCTCATGGGAGGTCTCTGTTTTTGTCTCTACTTCTTAAAATGCCTTCTTGACATGCTTTTTTTAATTGAATTTAACTGATATTTTTTTTCAATGTCTGATGGTAGGGACTTTATACCTAATCAAAAGTGAAACGCACAGTGGATTGCTAGCGTCCTTGTTCAAAATTTTGATGCTTTTGTTATCATCCACACCGTAAGAGTCTGTTCTAATGTAAATACGGCCTTTAATTTTCTTCTATCTTGGCATTCAGTTATATTAGCTCTTATCTTCACTACTCCTTTCTGGAAGATATTAATACTGGTAGAAACAGAACCACTATGTCCACTTGACTTGATAGAGTTTGGTGAACATGTTTATTAAAAAGATGAAAGCACAAAAGTTCATATTTCCAGTGCCAAGTTGATTTGAGAGGCAGGGGTTCAATTTCTAGTGCTTTGATTTAGCTAAATGTTTCTCTAGTACTTTTATTTTGAGCAATAAGAACTGTAAATATATAGGAAAAGGAATATTTATGAGACAGATCAACAAGTGGACATCATCCATGAACTAACTCAGGCATTGAACAATAAACTAATTACTGGGACTCTCACGCTGGCGGCAACATTTATATGAGGAAAAAAGATAAACAAACCACATCAATGCACATCAAATTATTATATCATTTTAGCAAACATAAGGAGCCTTGGCTTTGTTTTAGGTAGGGTTTGATTGTGCTCCACCTATTTTTTTAGCACAAAAAAGGCTAGTTCAATATTTGCAAAAAGAAATTTCCAGGTTGAGGTTCGAGTTCCAACCTCAAGAAGCCAAATGATGCGCTTAACTGGTGGATCAGGAAGCTTTGTTTGGTCAAGTGGTATCATTTTCATTTATCTCTACAATTTCAAATAATATGCATGTGTGTGTGTGTAATGCACACATGCACTGCACGCACGCACAATGCTCTGCATGCGCCGCACGCACATGCACGCACGCGCTGCACGCACGCGCGCACATGCACGTATGTATGTATACATTATTTGAAATTTTCCGGAGGCACATCCGACACCGCTTCATTCAAGGTGCATCTGTCCCTGCTCTCACGGTCCCACATTTCCACTCTTCTTCTCTGGGTTCTTTCTTTTGGCTCTAACTTCAGCTTGACTTTGATAGATGTTGAAAGATAATAATGAAGAGATGAACAAAGGATGAGGGGAAAATGACGAAGAGAGCAGGCTTGCGCTAGCTCCTACGAACACTGCAATTACTAACAAATGTGATTGGTCAAGATTTTTAGGAGAGAAAGGAAAGTGGTGGGAAGAGTGACCATTTAAGCATTCAATCAAATGACCTGTGACATAAATTAAGAATAACTTTCCAATTCTTCACTTCCATGTGGAGAGGTGAAGGAGTCCAAAGTTAAATCGACCTGCCCCACGCCATACAATTTGATATTTCCCAATCTGGATGAAGTGATTAGTTTTCTTTTTTCAGTATCTGGATGAAGTGATTAGTGAAAGGACCGATAGCAGTCAAGAAAGATTTTCCTCTTTTTGGAGAAAAATCAAAGCTTGAAAATCGCATGATGTAAAGAAACAGGGAGAGGGACCGGGACCGGGACCGGGATGGAATATTTAGAGAAGAAACAGGGAAGAGGAGATAACTACAAAAAGCGAAACCAGATGGATCCAGAGATAGTTTATAATAAGGTGCTCTAGAGCCCTTCTAATTATTGTTTCTTTGGAATATGGTAATTGACCCCCAAACGTTTCTGCTCTGCTCTAATCCTTCTGCCTTAAATAGCAACTAACCCCTTCCTTCTAAAAGGTTTCCATCAGAACGGCATCACATCTGGTGCATAATAGCCTCAGCACAGTATCATGTCTGGTGTATAATAGCATCCACACCATCACTATGATTGCTTCTTTTCCTGTAATATAAACCTACTTCTTTGAGCAGCAAAGTTTTATAATGCTTGTGTTTTTTTCTCTTTGCAATTTTACCCTTTCACTCTATCCTTCTTGGATTCCTGTTCAGACATTCAATCTATTTTCTCTACCATTTTCTCTTCCGTTATCCTTCTTCGGTATCTCATTTTGTTTTTCTCTGTTCCTTTTGTTTCATGTTCGGAGAGGTACTTGGGATGGCATCTGAATGCTGAGTGGATGGAGGTTGGAAAGAGGAGTGTGTAAGAAGATTGGGCGCTGAGGCAAAACAAGGTGTGTTGGTAGGTTTGGGCAGAGAGTATATGACATAAAAGAAGCTAGTAGGAGGGTGGAGCTGGGGTGGCTGTAGAGGTGGGGAGAAGAGGGTGCTTCTTGTTTTTGTGTGGGGGGGGGGGGAGAAAGAGTGGGTTGGAGGAGAGTGCACTGCGCTTACCAGCTGGGTGATGGAAGAAATAGAAAAGAGATGGACTAAGAAAAGCTGGGAAGGGAAACACTGGTGAAAGTATCTTGTTTGTCCTCATAATGAAACCAAATTGGAGTATCAAACTGCCACTGCCCGACCTAGAGGCAGAGGTCTGCTAAGTTAAGACTTATGCATGAGGTCCTTCTATGAAAATTTATGGCCTTAATTAAAGGGTGCTTTTGAAATATTTGTATTGTTTTTTATGCACTAGACATTTATATTTATCAAAATGCATTTAGTGTCTATCCTGGCAGTTTTGAGGGCCTTATAATCTGTAGTTATTTGGTTCAGGATTCAGTGTTGATGTTATTTTTTATTCAATGTGCAAGTGTGAACGTTTAAAGTGGTTAGCTTTTTTGTTTTTGGTTGATATAAAACATAATCTCTATGAAGATATCTTCCAGGATTTGCATACGCGTCTTAACAATCAAGGAATTCTAATATGTGGAAACTTGAATTTTTCTGCGTGATCCTTTTGCAGGTATTCTAGAATGCCTCGGGAATTGTTGCCAACAGTTCTCTCTTCTATTCAAGCTAGGATTGAAGAAGGCTTTTTGTTCAGAAGTGACCAGAATATCCTATTGGTTAGTCCCAGTGGAGTTATGAGCTGTACATTTTTTAGAACCTGCTCATACAAGTAATGCTGAAAATCATTTATGAGATGTCAATTTACAGGCACCAATGAGCAATCATTTAGATTCAGCTAAACTTTGCCAAAAATGATATCCGAGGAACAACTAGGAATTGCTTGGTTGAATATTGGAGCTTGAGCGATTTATTTCATTCATGTCTATCCTATTGCATCTTATAGTTCCGTTTGCAAAGTTGTATTTATGTTTTTCTTTTCTTTTTGGGTTTGGTCTTTTTTTCATCCACTTTTTTTTGGTGTCTTCTTTATTACTCCTTCGGTTCCAAAAAGAATGACATTATTTTCTTATTAGTCTGTTAAGAAAAAGTGCCTTCCTGAATTCGGAAGCAATTTAGGTGGAACTTCCCATTTTACCCTTAATGACAAGCTTTTATAGTTTTGTTTGCAAAGTTGTATTTATGACATGTTTAAGATCACAAACTTCGAAAGTCTAATAGCCACACTAATGTATGACATATTTAAGACCTCTAGTTTCAAAAGTCTTCATTTTTTTCATAAACTCTGTGCTCATTCAAACTATGCCATATAAATTGAAACAGAAGTACTACTTTATTTTTTTAAGAAAGGTTACAAGCGAAACAAGGGGAGTACTTATTTGCTTTCTTTTTGCTTTTTTTAAAGAAAGGCACTATTGTTTTCCTGATTGCAAGTCTAGTTTTATAATCTCTTATAATCCAAGGCTGTTTAACTTTGTTTGATGCCCATGACGCGCATGAGTGACTCCATAACTTACCTTTCTGATTTTGTTATTTGCATTCATCTTCAGATAGATTTACTTAACTGTCTGGATTCTTCTGTTTTACAATATCCTCAATCCTGAGGCTGTGTACGGGTTATTGTGTCCATAATATTTGAACTTTGGAACCTTAGTTGTCTATTCACTTATTGGCTTACTGCTCTTTTGGATTGTGTAAAACTATTATCTTGCATTCACGCATGCACAATTTACCTATGACCATATATGCATTTTCTCTAAGTTCTACTGTTACCTTCTAAGACTTACTTCAAAGACAAAACAGAAGTTGAGAACCCTAGGTGTTTTAGCCCCCCCTACTTGGACAATTAAGTTCTTGAGTTCATTTCTTTTCGCCTGTTAACCCAGTTGAAGAAAATAGTGAAGCTCTTTCAATTCAAATCTCTTTTTAGCAGTAATAAACATTTTCTAACCTTTCTGTGATTTACTTTTAATTTGGAAACACTCACAGATTCTTCCTTTTCTCAAATTGTTACAGTATGCAATATTAAAAGCTCCGTCGGACATATTCTGTTGACATATACCCTCTGTTACTCTCTAATGAATCTTCTGAAATCCAATGAAAGTTGAGACAGACAGCTTGATGAAGCAATTATTTGAGCCTCTCGTTATTTTATAATCTACTGAAACTGTGGTTAGAGTAACTCTGTAACAATGTAGTACAGAACAACAAACAAAAGTGTCTATGTAGCTGCTTTATTCAAATGCATGGTTTTGTCTGCAGGCAACCGCAATCAACTGCTTGAGTGCAGCCTTGTCAGTCTCCCCGTTTTCAGTTGACGTCAGAGATATGCTTGTGGCAGAAGCATCAGCAGGTAGTCTCATTGTTCCCTTGGCTGAATAATCAGTACAACAATCTGCAGGGGTTCAGGTTGTAACTACTGTAGTAAGCTTTATTCCTGTTTATTATATTGATCAAGAGCTTTACATCGGGGGCTATCTAATTTGTCAACATGTTGGAAATTTTGCTTTAAGTTAGACAGTGCAAGTGGTTGCTAAACTAATTTGCCGGTTAAACCTCTATAAAATGTGTATGCTGACATAGGATATTGCTTGGGAAATCATTTTTAAAAATTTCAGTAAACTGGCTGGTTATGGATCCAACTATTGATAGTATGCCTCTGTATTTGGCCTTTCAGGTTTCGTCAGTTCTCAGTCGAAGTCTGGTATTTTGTCTACGTTGTTTCGATATTGTGAACCAGGAGTAAGCCCGTCTGTGGGCTTTGAGGCACTTCAGGTAATTGATCAGTCAATCCAGAAAGTGGTTCACTGATGATTTAGGTTTTCTTGGCTGTATGAAGTTCTACCAATTCTGCGCACTTTTCCTTTCCATCTTTTGGTTAATTTATGGTCTCCTCTAATTTTACTTAATAAATAAGAACTAAAACGGAGATGGTTGATAAAAGTAAGTAGTTGTAACAGTAGGATCCTAAAGAAAATTTTAGTTGCGTGCATTGAAATGTTTCCATTTCATACTTTTTCCAGGCTGTCAGATCTGTGGCACACAACTATCCTAGCGTGATGGTCTTGTGTTGGGAAAAGATTTCCCTTTTAGTTAATGGATTCTTGACCTTCTCTCCTGAGACGAGGTCGTGGAGGGACAATGTTGGAAACTTAAATGAGCCAATTGGAGAAAAAGTCATAACCGCTTCAATCAAGGTGAGATGCCTGCTTATGTTTTGGTTTTTCTTTCCTCTTTTTTGTGCTTCTTTTATCCTGTTTGTGTTACATCTGAAAGCACTGGTGACTTTATATTCTATAAACGCAAAGTTCTTTTTTTCTTTTTTCCTTTTTTGTTTCGGGGTGTCTGGGGGCTGGTAAGTGGCATCATGTTGTCAATTGCCAATTAATTCCTTTTGAAGCAATTGTTTCCTGCAATAGGATGAAAACGAAATGAAAAGTCAACAGGAATTAGGTGACTTATTCCAATCCTATCTGTCCCTGAAATTTACCGTGATTCAAGTAGCCTATGGAGTTAGAGTAAAAAATAATATATCTTCTTTATGGTTTATTACTTCATTGTGTGATGCAACCTCTAGGTAATAGTCACTCTTGATTTTTTGTTTATTTTTTTTGTTTTTGAGAAGGTAACATATTTATATATTAGTATAACTACACAAAGGGTGTTTAGTCCCCTATATTTACAAGAAGAAGAGAGGAAAAACAGCTCCTAATCCTTTGTCTTCTCACAAGGATTCTAGTACATCAAAAGTAGATTCAGGATCTTCTAAATATTTGCTTACACCAAAAACAACTCTTATTCACTTTTGATTTTTCTTAAAAGCATTATTCACATTTGTACATCTCAGGAAAAAATAGGACGTTTATTTGTTTTCTTAAGCTATTGGTGGCTTTTTAAGGTACTCGATTGCTTGAGTCAAGAGAATAATTATCTTTTCTTTCTCTTTGATGATTAGTAAGGTATTTTATTGTGATAAAGCATTGGAAGAATCACAGTTATAAGGTGTATATGCATAAGCAAGATCGCAAAGAGGGTCCCATACTCCCATCTGAGAAATTAGTTCTAATAAGTGGTTCTCAGCTAAGAAGTTCAACCAATTATCTATGCAAATAGGGATATTATGGGCGTTCCAGAAATATATGTAGGGGAAGAAAGACAACCTCTGAATCTGGAGGAAAATAGTTTCATATCCATCAAGCACTCTTATTTTCTGTTCTATTCTCTCCGACATTTTCAAATTACTTCCGGTGAATTCTTGTTTTCCTTTTTCTCGTGACTCTTCAAACATTCCAGCTATACAATAAGTTAACTTTATCGGTTTTACACAATTAACTCCCAACAATTTGAATACCAAAAACTGTTCTACGGCTATTCTGCAATGTATTAGAAGGTGATCACATTTTTTCCTTCTTTGCACATGAAGCACCCAAACAATGGAAGTTATCGCTCTTAGATTTTAAGTTGTTAATACGGCACACCATGCACTCAATGCAAAAAAATTCTTTTGTAGGGGTTTCCTGCACTTTAAACTTGACCTAGGAAACAGTCCCAATAATTCTTTTTAGTGAAGCTCTATAGGACTCTACTGTAGGATTCTCTTGCTTGGCCCCTTCCCAATTCAGGTGCTCTTTTACCTTTCCTTGACAGTTAGGAGGATGAGCAATGGAAAAAGCTTTTTAATGTGCTCCAGCAATAGAATTCCTATTTACTGGAGTCCAATTGTCTTTTCTTGTTAACATTGCGTTTGGTAGTTGCATATTTTAGATTCCAGGGGTTGCACATGACCTTGGCTTTCTTTCAAAAAATTTCATGGTCTACTCCCTTATAAGTTTTTCCTCCTGCAATTCCAGTTGTGTTACAAGAACATGATGATCATTCTCTTCTTATTCTGCTAGTCAGCAAATAATGTATGACTATACGCTTATCGGAGCGAAGGGCAAAGGAAAATGCACAACTTGGTAGGATAGTGAGAAAATGCATCAAGCTGCATGAAGCTTTCTGAAGCCATTAGCATTTGAATTGATTAAATGGCGTGCGGTTAATTAGAATCTAAGTGCTGGTTTAATTTTGATCCTTGTTTCAGAATCTGTTAGTTGAAAATTATCATTTTGTTGTATTCTGTTTAGCCGGGGTTAACGCGATGCTGGAGGGCTGGAGACAGACCCTAGAGTCTAAAGGCTTCAAGTTGAGCAGGAACAAAACAAAATACTTGGAGTGTAAGTTCAGTGACAAGACTCATGAAGCGGACGTGGTTGTGAATCTTGATACCCAAGTCATCCCGAGGAGGGGTAGTTTCAAGTATCTCGGGTCTATAATCCAAGGTAACGGGGAGATTGATGGTGAGGTCACCCACCGTATTGGTGCGAGGTGGATGAAATGGAGGCTCGCATCCGGTGTTTTGTGTGATAAGAAGGTGTCACCGAGACTTAAGGTTAAGTTATACAGAGTGGTGGTTAGACCTACTATGTTGTATGGTGCTGAGTGTTGGCCAATCAAGAACTCCCATGTTCAGAGGATGAAAGTAACAGAAATGAGGATGCTGAGATGGATGTGTGGGCATACCAGGAGAGATAAGATTAGGAACGGAGTTATTCGGGACAAAGTGGGAATGGCCTCCGTGGAGGACAAGATGATGGAGTTGAGGCTGAGATGGTTTGGGCACGTGCAGAGGAGGAGTACAGATGCTCCTGTTAGGAAGTGTGAGAGGCTGGCCATGGCGGGGCTGAGAAGAGGTAGAGGTAGGCCAAAGAAGTATTGGGGAGAGGTGATTAGGCAGGACATGGCGCTACTTTAGCTCATTGAGAACATGACCCAGGATAGAAGAGTTTGGAGGTCGAGGATAAGGGTAGAAGGCTAGTAGGTAGTCGAGAGTTCCTCGTTCTTTTCTAGTAGTATTAGTAGCGCTCTTGTTTTTTTCATATTCTTTGATCTCTAGTATTTGCCTATTGTTTCGCTCACTCCATGTATTGTATTTTCCTGTTTGTTACTATTTGGTGCTACTTTTTCTTTTACTTGTAGTTGTTGTTGTCTTTTTCTCCTTTTCCTTTTCGTCCTTTGTCTCCTTCTTTCTTTATTCCACCTCTTTCTTCTTTGTCTTCTTCCCTTTTCTCTCTTTTCACCTTTTCTTGAGCCAAGAGTCGATTGGAAATAGCCTCTCTACCTCGCCAGGTAGGGGTAAGGTCTATGTACACACTACCCTCCCCAGACCTCACTTGTGGGATTATACTGGGTATGTTGTTATATTCTGTTTAGCATTAGCAGCTACAAGTTCCACCTGAAAAAAAGAAGAAAATGCTGCATTTAAGAGGGGTCAATTTCTTAACCGGTAATTGTATTATGTTCTCTGGTGGTTAGTGTGACATGAATGTTCTGCAGGTTTTGGATGAATGTCTTCGTGCAATCTCTGGATTTAAGGGGACTGAAGATCTTTCGAGTGATATATCACTTGATAGCCCTTTCACATCTGACTATGTCAAACTAAAAACAATCTCATCGGCTCCATCTTATGGGCCACATGATTGTGCAGTAAATAATGATGGAGCTGAAAAGCTGCCAGGAAGTGAGCAGTGGCTGGAAGCAATTGTCAGGCATTTGCCTCTTATCAATCAGCATTCTTCTCCAATGGTTAGTTCATATATACTTTTTTCCAATTTCTCTAGATTTTATTACTCATACCATATTATAAGAAGTTAGTGAAGTAGGGAAAAGAAAAAGAAGTTGCACATTTAAAAGGCTCATTTGAATTCTGATTGCTGCAAAGCCTCTGAACTACTTGTACTGCCTACTCAAGTACTTATTGAATTCATGTATAAGTTCAAGAAAACAATCTTGCTTACGATTTTTAACCTGCAAGTGACTCATTGTTAGTATTTGTTGCCTTGTTATTGGAGAACCCATTAAAAGCTGCTAGGTAGCTGTATGAATTGGAGCTGTTGATGTTCAGAATGATAGTTAAGGGCACTTGTTTGCTGCTCTCATAGGGGGATATATACATAATTTACCCACAATGAGAGCTCCCAAAGTTGAATATGCCTAAAATTGTAGGTCATATGTCACGCTCAAGTAAAGTGCAGTGGAAGTTGTGGCTGTTTCTTATATGGTGTATTTCTTTAGTGTGTCCAAGAAGGTTAACAAGTTAAAGCTACCTATGGTGTAGGTGTTCCCTTTATAACAATATAAGCTTTTAGATGAGATGATCACATAATTCAACAATATTTGTTCTCCCAGAATACTTTAGAGCATGCATGCTAATCATCAAAATGAATTAATGCATAGAGATCTTGTATTAGTTTCTCTCGTAGAAGTTGCCAGCCTGCTGTTCTGTGACTCATTTATTCTAGTTACTTTGCTTTGCTCCTTCAGGTGAGGGCTGCCTCAGTTACTTGTTTTGCTGGAATTACTTCCACAGTTTTCTTTTCTCTGCCAAAGGATAAAAAAAATTTCATCGTGAGCTCTTGTGTAAGTTTTTGCTACATAACTGATTAGTGCATTGGTGCTTTATCTTTTTTTTCAAGTACACAGAATGATCATGATGATTCAAGTTGTACTTGCGAAATCTTCTCAGGTTAAAACTGCAAGAAGTGATGAGGTTCCAAATGTTAGATCAGCTGCTTGTCGTGCTATTGGTGTAATTGCTTGTTTTCCACACATTTTCCAGAGGTACTCAGAGTCATTTAGCCTTGGTTTGTCGTTGGAGGCATTATTTGAACTCTATTGAATTGTGTGACCACCTCATCTAGAAGCTTAAGCTTAAACTGTTAGAGAGGGTATACTTCAATTTACTTATTATATTTTGACTCCTAGGCTCTCTCATGTGTGCCTGATTCTTTTTCATGGGCCAAATATATGAACATAATTTCTTCTTTTTTCCGGTGGCAGTGAGATTTGAACTCTGGCCTTTGCTTGCTTTGATACCATGTTGAATTGTGTGTCCACCTCAACTAAAAGCTTAAGCTTAAACAGTTAGAAGGAAAACGTTTTAATTTATGTAGTTACATTTTGCTAGTCAGCAGGCTCATTTACGCACACTCTTTGTTAGTGAGTAAATATATGTTCCAATCTTGGCAGTGCAGAGCTTTTTGACAAGTTCATTTCTCCTGCTGTGCACAACAGTAATGATTCCTCAATATCGGTTGGTTTCAATATCCTGTTTTTGCATACCTTCTCCTTTTCAACATACTATTAACCTAGTAAAAAGTTACAGGCAAACTTAACGTGCTAACTTTCAGGTACGCATAACAGCCTCGTGGGCTTTAGCTAATATATGTGATGCACTTCGCCACCATGTTGATGTACATGGATTTGAGAACTTCTCTTCAGGTCCTTTGAACTTCTGAATGCTTTTAGATCTGTTTGTTGTGTAACAATACTTTCAGATGTCTTATTGCTCTTCTATATGAATGATTCAGCAGTGAGTTCGCGGTCGATCTCCTTGCTGATGAACTGTGCTTTACACCTTACAAACGATAATGACAAAGTAAGCCATGCTGTTAGCTATATCTGCTACTTCCAGTTCTTCTTTCTTGACATTTTTGTCATGTTAGCTATCACAGTTTACCATTTACGTCTCATGTTTTGTGATATCAGGTCAAAGCAAACGCCGTAAGAGCATTGGGTAACCTTGCAAGAGTTGTTAGGTTTTCAAGTCGACCGTGTGCTTATGATATGCAAGCAGATTCAATGGTCGTATCTTCTGAGGGCAAGCCCACAAAAGATTTGTCCGTTTGCGAGGATCTGGGAGGTTGTTCAAGTGCACATAACACTCCCTTGGAAAATTTTAAATGGCTTGAGAAGATGGTGCAGGCATTTATTTCCTGTGTTACAACTGGAAACGTTAAGGTATTTTTTCTCCCTCATAGTGCACATCAGGTAAAAAGCAAAAAAAGAAAGAATGAAACGGAATAGTAGATATCATACCCTGAATTTTACATGTGTCCTCCAAGTACAGTAACTGCATACTTAAAAGGGTTGGCATTGCTATCAGGTACAATGGAATGTTTGCTACTCATTGAGCAACTTGTTCTCCAATCCAACATTGAAGCTGGAAAACATGGTTTGGTGAGTACTTTCTAACCTTGTCCTAATCTTCTATTTAGCATGTCTTTGTTTTCTATTGATCTTGGATGGCCATATCATTGTGTCTAGAGATGTTGGATGGCTTTTGTTACACGATTCAGTATATGCCATCCTCGTCCTCAAAAACCCATGTCAACTTAACAGAAACATTGCTAGGTAAATTGGTTTCAGATTGTGGGAGTTACTTGGATATATCCAACCTGACGAGCCAAAGAGGATGAATGGATAAAGTTGAGGACCAAGTTGATTATCTCATCTCTTGGGTTCCCTAATGAATCTCATCCAAGGCCTTTTTTGGGTTTCAGCGCCATAAGTAGAAGAGAGTATATACGAAAATAACATCTACAAGTTTCATAAGAGAGGACCTGGTTACTTCTATGGGTCTGATTATATAAGTGGATATTAGCAAATTCAAGCACCATTTAAACAGTATTTAAGAAAAGTAAAAGATGATGCTGGTGCAGAGGCACATGTCTGAGGATCAGAAAAGACTGCCTAAATGTGAAGGGTGATACACTCAATTCCCTAAAACATGAAGTCAATAAATGGAAAGAATTAAAAAGTTTTGAGAGCAAAATGAAAAACCAGTTCAAAACCTATATTTTGGCAATAGGTGTATCTTGATTTACAGTAATCCCCATTTTGTAAGAGCTACATAGAAACCATTAATAGAACTATACTACCTGTCTTATATTTTTTTCTCTTTGTTGCCTTGACCATGCTAATTGATAGTCACTACTTGTTTTAAGAGATGATAGTCCGAAGCAGATAGGTTGCATAGGACTATACGAGTTGTCATCTTACTAAACCATGCTTAAAAAAAAAAGGGTAGCCCGGTGCACTAAGCTCCCGCTATGCGCGGGGTCCAGGGAATGGCTGGACCTCAAGGGTCTATTGTACGCAGCCTTACCTTGTATTTTTGCAAGAGGTTGTTTCCACGGCTCGAACCCGTGACCTCCTGGTCACATGACAATAACTTTACCAGTTACGCCAAAGCTCCCCTTCAAACTAAACTATGTCTATAGTTTGAAGAAGAAAATATTTAGGGATTTGGAAGGGTAGTGACATCTCAGATATTGACAAAATCTTAAGATGCATTATGTAAACGAGGATAGCTGGATTGTCGCGTGACGCATAATTCTTTTTCTATTTTTTGTATTGATTTTGACGGTTGAAAAATTCTTATTGTGGGTTTGTTGGTACAGTCTCCAAAGTGCAATCCACCAACTTAATTCTGTTCTTGAGTGGTGCATGATTCTTCTCTTTTACTCCATTTTGTATTGATATTCCCATACTTCTATATGTTTGCAGTATTTGAGTTTCTACATATGTTGTTAACATACATTATATGTTGTCTGTATTGACTAGCATGTAAGTATTGCAGGGCATCATCAATTTTTAGCATTCTGTTGCTACTCCTTCGTGATTCATCTAATTTTAAGATCAGGATACAAGCAGCTGCTGCTTTGGCTGTTCCAGCATCCTCAAATGGTGAATTCTTCTTCTTTGTCTTTTGTTTCATATCTCATCTCACAGTTGGCTTATGGAAAGGTTTTTTCCTGTTCCTTTGGAACACGTTTGCATTTCCTCTTAACTAGTTTGCGATTGTGCCATAGTAGTAGTAGTTGTTAAACCTTGCATACTGGTGCTGGAAAAAGCTACTTGGCAAGTAGGACTAACCTGTGTTAAAGGACAGCCAAAATAAACTAACGGACGAGACATAATTTGTAGATATAGCTGCCAGCACAATCTTTGTGCTGATGAATTTCCTGTTACCATTGTCCAAAAGAAGAAAAAAAGAAACTAACATAACAGGACAAGCCCATGCTAAAGGTAAGTGCAAGAATTTAGTACAATAGAAGAAGTTTGTGGATATGACATACTTTATGTAGTCATCCGGTGCAGATACAGGTTGAAAAGTCGGATGGTTTTTACCATCTTGAAGTCAACTGTCAGTCATGTTCATTTGTATTTCTTCAAGCTATTGGCTCTTTCCTATTTTGACCTCATAATGTGAGACCCGTTTTGTGCAGATTATGGCGGATCATTTTTTAGTGTTCTTCAAGGTGTGCAGCATGTTGTCGAGAGTCTGAGTTCTGATGAGATTTCATCACCATCAAATTTGAAATATAGGCTGGCTCTTGAAAAGCAGGTTGAGCTCCTAGACCATATTACTTAGACACGCAAGATATTAGAAGTATAGCCAACAAGGAGTATGAATATCAATTCATGCTTTGAAACTGCTGAATTTTTAATCTTTTCATATGGAAGACGTCAAGTTTTGTACCCCTTTCTTAACGAGAGATGAAAAAGTTGTGTACGCTTTCTTGTCTTGACTACCTTCATATATTTCCTTTATAGATGTTACAATATGACATTGTTGCAGTAGTGGGCTGGCTCTGTAGTCTTCTTGACTAAGATTCTCTTTTTGAAGCATATGTTGAAATAATAACTTAATTGTTATTGTTATTGCTTTTCATCTATTTTCTGGTACTTATGATGCTGTTATTATTTCTATGATTTTTGTTGATGGTATTGATATATTGTCTTTTTTGTCTCCTTGAGCCGAGGGTCTATTGGAAACCGCACTCTCTACCCCAAAGTAGTAGGGGTAAGGTCTGCGTACACTCTACCCTCCCCAGACCCCACTTGTGGGATTTCACTGGGTTTTGTTGTTGTTGTTGTATGTTGAAACTTCCAGCTAAAGGGTTATATTATTTAAATACATAAAAGCTGAATACTTTTCTACTTAAACTTAAACTTGAGATATATGTCATAATTATTGATTAATTGGTGTTGCCATGTTGGTAAAAGCGTTTCACTCTGTATTTGGTGGATTGGGGCAATCCCATGACATGAGTTCAATGTTTTAATAAGTTCGATCCTCTTTATCATAGTTGATCACTCTCGTTTTAATTATTTTCACCAATTGCTTTTTACTGAATTTTTCTTTTGCAGCTGACCTCAACTATGTTGCATTTGCTTGGCCTCACTTCCAAAAATGATGATCGCCATGTCCATGAGTTTCTAATGAAGGTAAGACTTATAATATTAATTCAATGCTTGAGAATCTACAGACTGTTTTAGAAAAACCTCCTTATTAAATAACATTTAAAAAGCACCTTTGTATTTTAAGGAGATTACCTGGAAGATGATTTATGTGGTGATATTGTACCATTCCGCTACTTTCTGTTCATTGCTGTTGCTGCTTTGATTCCCATCTGTGTTGCGTGCATCAACTTTTTTTAGGCAGTATAAAGATTTAAGAACTCAAGTTCTCTGCGTTGATGTTGAGACCAGTGTCGGATTTATGTATTAAAGTATGGGTGCTGAAGCACCCATTGGCTTTAGCCAAATTGTGTTATGTATTCATAGATAACAACAACAACAACAAACAACCCAGTAATAGTCTCACTAGTGGGGGGTAGAGGGTACGCAGACCTTACCCCTACCCCGAAGGCTAGAGAGGCTGTTTCTGGGAGACCCTCGTATGTATTCATAGATAATATTTAAAAATTTAAATAATTGACCATGAGCACCCACTATGATCATGTTTGACCACTATAAATTTACTAAAGCAGTGAAGCGCCCACGTCCTGTAAATCTTGGATCCGCCACTGGTTGAGACTTGTAATTTGCTTTGCCAAGTTGTCGACATGCTTGCCCTTTAGTGTGTCCACTTGGAATTGCCACATGATGCTCCTACATCACTATGTTGTCTTTCTCCATCGCCATATAGCCTAATTTCCAACTACTGCCACTCTTTCTCTTTCTTTGGGCCATATTTTGAGTTGCTTTTGATATGCCAAATCTCTTTACTATTACTCCACCACCTCTAAACTGTCTTCACAAACCTGAAACGATGGTGGGCATGTTTTTCTAACAGTGCTGTCTGAAGTTGCGCCCATGTTTATCAAGCAGTTGCAATTTTATGATTTTTGGATTACCCTTAGATTAAAATCCTCAGAATCATAAATTGGTCACCAATATCACCTGGTAAGAAGCAATTGATTGGAATAGAAAATTTCGGAAGAATTAGGTTCACATACATTTCCTGGGATCCTTTTCCTTTCAAACTATAAGCATGGGAATTGTTGAAGTAACTCCGCAGCCCATGCTACTGGGGTCAGAAAGTAAGCTGGCGATGCTTTCGGCTGGATTTTCGCCATTTAGGATGCAGCATCGGGCTGCTTCGCCTAGCAACGTGACACTTGTATTGCTCTCTTCTTCCTGCTTCATCTAATGAAGCGTCTTCACTAATAGAAAGATAGGATTGTTTGCTTCATAGTGTCGATATATCAAATAAAGACCCCTGAAACTATTTTTCGCCGCGTCTCAATATTGGAATGGTGGATAATGAATGAGTCTATGTATCTAATCTTAATCAAGTGAAAGGGTTGTCAATTGGATCTTCTTGTGACTTGAATTTTCTTAAGATGGTAGAATCAGGCTGATCATGGTTTTGCTTAGCATCTATCCTCCGACATGATTGAGAAATGTATGGAACGAAAGGTTATTTGCCGTTTGTAGATAAATCTTTATTTTCTGGTGGGCGTAAACAGAAATTGTGCAGTCATTAGTATTCTGGATTTACTTTGAGCCTTTCAATATTGGTCAAATGTGTTAGTAACAGCCATTGAGTCACCAGTTAAGAGCAAGCACTATGGTGCTAACTGCTTCGTGAGAGTAGTCCTTATTATGCAAGCAGATAATTATGCACATGTACATATTTGGCCCTTTAACCATTCATAAAATTATACTGCATTAGGTTGTATGCATGTGTCTTTCGACATGTTTGGACATAAAATATTGTATTTTACGTTAGTAAAGAGTAAAGTACTTAAAAGTTCACATCAGAAATCTTCCACTCAATCTCAAAAGTATCTATGTTCTTTTAAAAGTTTCATATACGATTGTTGTCTTAGTATCTTTTCTACATAATTGCAGATTATTTTTGGGGGAGGGTGGTTGAGATTTTAGTTATTTCTCTTAATATTTCGTGTGCTGAGTGCTGATGTTTTCTTCTAATTTCGACGCAAGGGGATTGAGTAGCATCTTTGATCAGAGGCGGAGCCAAGATTTAAAGTTTATGGGTTCTGAATTTATTTTAGAACCCATAGATCGTCTTAGTTACTGGGTTCGCAATTAAATATTTATACATATTTAATGAATTTCTTAATATAAATACACTGTTTAAGCAAAAGTGACAGGGTTCGGCCGAACCCGCACCTATAAGGCTAGCTCGGCCCCTGTCTTTGATAGCTAATTGTATTGTCTTTTTCTTTTAATGGTAAAGAGAACACATAAAGAGAACTTGAAGAAATAAATCAAGAATCTTAAGATACAAGGTTATACCAAAATACTTGGGCTAATGTGGAGGTTTCTGTATATGTTCTCTTTCCAGATTTCTAGTCCAGAAAATCTGTAATTGCTTTACTATCTCTTATCTCAGGTTTTTGTCTCATTTTCTGTTTATATTCTTGTAGAAATCATCCTTCCTCGAGGAGTGGTTTAAGTTGGTCTGCATGTCTCTTGAGAAATCACCTAACCAGTTTGAGGCCGAATATTACTCTTCTGTTAACCACAAGAAAGATGTAATATTCAGAGCGGTTAGGTCACTCATTGAGGTGTATGAAGCGCATGATCTTTACGCTGTTGTACAAAGGTTTCACAAGCTGTCCAACATCCTATAACAGTTTTCCAGTTTTTGGTTCCTACATCAGCTTGGTCGGTCTGGCGTGTATTTTCTCCAGCTGCTGCTGCTTGAGCTGGTTAGCCATATCCAGTCTGATGCTATACCTTAAGCTCTGTAATTTTGCCATGGTCCTCTTTGTTGGATGGACAACCTGTAGATTATTCTTCCGAACAAAGTGGTGGTTGCCTTTTGATGTGAATTTACGTTGGAGGTCCCAAATGGTTGCCTTTACCAAGAGGATGAGCGGACATCTCCCAGTGATTACTTGTAGATTAGTCTGTGAACAAAGTGATTGCCGTCTTTGGATGTGCATCTCCATGGAAGTTGCGAATGGTTGCCATTAGCGAAAGGATGAGCACAAAAGCGCCATATGATGACCTGTAGATTAGCCTGCTGAACAACTTGATAGTTATCTTTGGATGTGCATCTTATCGGACTGTTAAATGGTTCTAGCAAAAGGAGCAGCAGAAAATTTCCAGTATCCTCTGGTTTTTGACATGCACCGAAAATTGTAGTGGCTGCTTTATATATGGAGTTAGGTTAGTCATCTAGAGACATCCTGTATTTGTTGTGCAACAATTTTTTAGGTTAGACATCCTGTATTTGTTGTGTTTTTTTTGTAACAATTTCTTTCAACTGTTTGTGCAAGAGATTTTGAATCCTCATTTGGTTGTGCTTACTGCCACAAAATTATTTATAAATAACATTAGGACCACGTATATTTTTGAGACAATGCATGTCAGTCGTTGATTAACTAAATTAATTTCTTTTTAAATTTTTTACTACATTGGGGGAAGGAGATTAAATTATCGTTCATTAAGTTAATATTTTTTGTTCATTAATTCGTTTATTCGTTTACCTCGTTCAAAGAAGAAAACAAAGTTAGAACACTTGCATTTAATAAAGTACTTCAATTTTTATATGAATCACTGAAATAATTATGCAAAAATTCTATTCTGCTGGAAATTAATCATCGTGGGACAACTATATATATAATTCAACATTTTCCAACATCGTGTGATCCCACTTTAGCATACTTTAAATATGGAGCTACTAAGGTTAGAAATTGGTAGCTGCTGGACAATAATGTCCGCTCCTCCCATTGTGTCTCATTACCGTCTTAATTCAGCAGTTTTCGATAATAATAATATACTCCTCCGTTCACTTTTACTTGGTGTTGCGGTCAAACGCATACGCAAATTTATGCAGTCGTCAAGTAATAAAGTAACTAAAAGTCGGATGTCGAACCGACGAGGACTTGTGATTAGCTATTCACTAAATTAGACTATCCTAATTATCTAAATAAGAATTAAACCTAGTAGTATAGGACTCTAATCTAATTAAGATAAAAAGAAGACAAATAATGAACTTTGAACAGAGTAAGAACAGATTTTTATGTTATTAATTTTATGAAAACTATCTAGGGTCATGAACTATCTAACATTCCTATTGTATTCTTCAATTTAATTGGCTAACTAATTTATCTAGTTTATTGGTTAACAAGGTTAATATTGCTCATAAGAATCTGTCGAGTTCTTACTTGCCTATTCAAGCTAACCTAACGCCTATATGTCTATGGAGTTAGAATCAACAAGAACACATTTATATTCCTGTAAATCAACCAAGCAAGGCAATTAGGTATATGTCTATCCTAATCGCGAAGTCATTCCTCGATGTCCAGGTTCAAGAACTTGCTCTACTCAATATCTAGAATTCCCACTTTCGAGTTCAACTCTAGATTCGTAGATAGTATTCAATCGGTGATCAAACAAACAAACAATTAAGCGCAGGATTGAATAAATAAACCAATATGATAAATCAAGAATGCAAATCAATATCCGAATAACAATAGTCATGAAAGAACCACAACCCTAGAACGTGAAGTTTAGTTCCACATAGACATAGTAGACAAACAAATCATACAAAGAAATATAAAAATTGCTAAGTTTGGTGGAAGACATATGGAACTTGATCAATGCCAGCCTCCACGGCGACTCTATGCTTGTGTTTTCCTCTCAAAAACGTCACCCCCCTCCAAAATAGGTTTAGGTTGGCTTATATATGAGTCAGAGGCATCTTGGGGTCGAAATAACCGAGTCCCCCTCGAATTAGGACGTGTTTGCGTTTTGAGCGTCCATGGCAGCGTGGGGCGCTGGCCCTGGCGCTCAATTTTTTAGCATTCTGTTTTGAGCGCCACAGGTAGTGTCCCACGCTGTCTGTGGCCCTCAAATGTGCACTTTTGCCTTTTCTTCTCATTTTCGCTCCAATTCGCGCGCTTTCGTCCCAGATCGTATCCAAATGATTCCTACACATAGAAATACCATAAATTAGCACAAATCATTATATTATACATCAGTAATCTACTAGACATGAGCACAATATGAGGCAATATACATCAAAATATGCATACATTAAGCCAAATATCAACACCCCACACTTAAACGTTGCTCGTCCTCGAGTCAACAAATAACTCTATCTTTGAGCACTCTGCATATTTAATACCTTTGAAACACACTATACTAATGACTATGGTTGGTAGCAATAATTAAACCTTAGCATATGTACTAACGTACACTTCCCTTTACTCATGCCATACTTCAAAAATATTTACAACAAAGACAACATGCTCATAACAATCCTAGCCTCAAAAACTAACTCAACGTTACAATGCACTCATGGCTTGAACATCCAACATCATAGAGAGAGATCTAATAACGTTATCCATCCCTCGTAAGACCATGTGCCCTCACAATAAGAACAAGAGAGCAAGTTCAATCCACACATTCAAATCTCACGATCAAATATATTTTAACGACTCACATATCTCAAAGAAAACCGCTCACTCTCACAAAGAAGTCTCATGCATGCAATTGGTACCATAGGCTTTCCCATAATGTAAATCTCTACTAATGTAGGCTCACTCGATCTAAAATCAATTAGAATTTTTCGCGGTTGTAATGTGAGCTAAGGGATAGGTAGGATATGTTTAGGAATAGTGACTCAACCTCCTAAACACTTTAACGCATCACATGATAACTTAAGCGTAAATTCTTCGATTTCACAACTACAATCACCCCTAACAATGTTTCCTATTTATTTAAGTACTACTCTAATTCATACTCACTAGCAACAACAAGACAACAATTTATTCATCCATATTTTTCCTTCTTTTTGTTTTTCCAGATTTTTTTTCTCTTTTTTTCCCCCAACTATTTTTGTTTTCATTTTCGCTAGTGGTGTATTATTTTACAAAACAAGTGCACCTTTATTCCTTTCATTGGTTCCACTCAAAAGCCACCCCACACTTAGTCCTTTCTTACTTTTTTTTAGCGTTAATTTCACAATTAAAGTGATTTAAGAGATAAAATGATCAAAATAATGTCAATTAAAAATAAAAGGGCATAGGCTCGTAATGTGGGTACCAAATAAAAGTCTATAGGCTCAAAAGGGGTAACTAGGAATAATTTTTATTTATGATAGCAGTAAGCTCAAAAAGATCAAAGAAAGCCTAAAATTATTTTTTAAACCAAGCATCATCTAAAATTTTGCTTCAACTCATATAAAGGGTAAGTTCTAGACACAAGTACAATACATGGACTGCACAAAAATCTCGCCACACATGGCACATGATTCACTAAGGATGATTCCATTCCGACTCTCAACTAATGCGACTATTCACAAAGTCATGAGATATTAAGCATTAAGCACAACGTAAACATGAGTCAAATAAATGGGACGTAGGCGTTACAAACCGACTATCCAATATATAAAGGCATCAAGATCAATTTAAAAAATATAGGGAAGATACTACACATGCCAAAGCCTAAATATGTTACTATAAATCAAGTCAAGGCGACTAGGAATTTCATCTTTCTTCCTCCATTTATTCCCTAAATTCTAATCTACTCTAAAGATAGAAAAAGTTACCCGGTTCAAATTACATCCCATGGAAAAGAACCGGGGCAAAAAGAAAAATCACGGGGGATTATTGCTAAAAAAGAGAAGAAGACATGTTTTTGTGTTTTTCTATTTTTCATTTTTTTTCTAGACTTCAATCCCTTAAGAAAACTGTCCACAAAATCTATCGTCGGGAAAAGTCCAAATTTTCTATTTTTTTTTTTCAATTTTCATTTTTTGTTTCTTCAAACATTATTTTTTTTTACATAAATACCACTACACTAAGAAATAATACTACAACTAACCTAGGATAGCACGTAAAATCATCCAAACAATCTCCTCACCCCACACTTAAAATTGTGCAATGTCCTCAATGCACACTGTAAATAACAAGAGGGTAAAAAAGACTCCCTGGTAGGCCAAAGGCCGAAGCATTAGTAGCTCACGGGATACTCAGACTTCTCCCAGGTATGATCCTTTGTGCGGGCACCCCACACTTAGTTCCAACCACATGTCTCACTTTTGCACACTTCCTATGGCTTTGCTCCATATACTCAAAATTCTAAAAATAAAACAACACTACAAAAATAATACAATAAGACAAAAAACTCAATAATAAAAGAAAGCAGTAAAGCTGGGTTGCCTCCCAACAAGCGCCTAATTTAACGTCGCGGCACGACGTGAATAACTTTTTGCCTCCACCCCAAACTTATGAATTGAGCCCCTAATTTGGCATCAAGCTTTCTGTTATGCTCTCGGGACGGTGAGATAAATTAAATTGGGCCAAGTAACCAATATCGCATTCTACGCTTCTTGGCCTTCGGATGAGGTATGTAATTCTCTCTCTCTGGCACGACGAATTCAGAAATGTAAGGACCTTGTTCCTCGTCCGTTAGATCCTCCAAAGGCTCAGATGACTCGATTTCTATGTCATCATACAAACACAATGTTGAAAAATGTATGGAATGAGGACCAATACGCCCTAACTCTAGAATTGTATTACTCCTTACAACCTCATATTTATACACACTGTAGTCTACAACTATAATATTATCTACTTCCTCACATGACTCTAGAGTGCATTCCTCAACATGGACAACATCAATAAAAGTATGGTGGAATGATTGACTCTCCACTTTTAGCTCCTCAATTTGGTGTATAAGCTCCTTTTCAGTTTCATACAACTCAGAACTGTTTTGTTGGGAAGTAGATGCATTAACCTTTCCCATCAATTGAGCTTCCAAGTCGTGTATACCAGCGCCAAATTTTTCGATCTCTTGTCCCAGTTCATATCTTCCTTCTGTTAAGTCTTTTATCCCATCTGTAATTTTCTCACGTTGAGCTTCATATATTTCTAATCGTTCAACTTGTTCCATTAGCCAAGTTTGGCTCAAAATCTTCACTTTTTTAAAATTTTCCTTTTATTGGAACTCGCTCTCTTCATTTAATTCTTCCATATTAGCTTTTATTCTTGTGATTGCTGCCCTCATTCTTTTCATATCTTTTTTGAGTTCATCCTGTTGCTCTGCTACTTGCCTCATAATATCCCTAATATATGCATCACGTTCAATATCATGCACTTCATTGCCCCTATCAAACTCACAAACAATGTTAGAAAGATCATAATAAGGGCTCAGAGAAGGATGGAAAGAATTAGGTCAACCATCCCAATGGCCATCTGGACCGCCACACATATTACAAATATTCCACTCAAAGGATTGAGATTGTGCACACAACTCGTTCCCAGGAATATTCTGATAATTTTTCCACCAGTGGGGTACGAATAACCATCATTCGAATAATTTTTATTCCAAGATGCCATACTAAAATAAATAAAAAAAATACTAACTAAACTAAGATACAGAAATGTGAATAGATAAAAAAAATTAAATGTCTAATCTAGAAAAATAGCTAATTTTTAAGTCTCCGGCAACGACGCCAAAAACGTGTTGTGGCCAAACGCACACGCAATATACGCGGTCGTCAAGTAATAAAGTGACTAAAACTCGGATGTCGAACCCACGAGGACTTGTGATTAGCTATTTACTAAATTAGATTAGCCTAATTATCTAAATAAGAATTAAACCTAGTAGTATAGGAATCTAATCTAATTAAGATAAAAAGAAGACAAATAATGAACTCTGAACAGAGCAAGAGCAGATTTTTATGTTATCAATTTTATGAAAACGATCTAGGGTCATGTGCTATCTAACATTCCTATTGTATTCTTCAATTGAATTGACTAACTAATTTATCTAGTTTATTGGTTAACAGGGTTAATATTGCTCATAAGAATCTGTCGAGTTCTTACTCGCCTATTCAAGCTAACCTAACGCCTATATATGTCTATGGAGTTAGAATCAACAATAACGCATTTATAATTCCTGTAAATCAACCAAGCAAGGCAATTAGGTGTATGTCTATCCTAACCGCGAATCCATTCCCCGATGTCCAGGTTTAAGAACTTGCTCTACTCAATCCTATAAGCAATCTAGAATTCCCACTTTCCAGTTCAACTCTAGATTCGTAGAGAGTATTCAATTGGTGATCAATCAATCAAACAATTAAGCGCAGGATTGAATAAATAAACCAATATGAGAAATCAAAAATGCAAATCAATATCCGAATAACAATAGACATAAAAGAACCACAACCCTAGAACGTGAAGTTTAACTCCACATAGACATGGTAGACAAATAACAAATCATACAAAAAAATATAAAAATTACTAAGTTTGGTGGAAGAAATATGGAACTTGATGAATTCTAGCCTCCACGGCGACTCTATGCTTTTGTTTTCCTCTCAAAAACGTCATCCCCTCCAAAATAGGTTTAGGTTGGCTTTTTATATGAGTTGGGGGCGTCTTGAGGTCGAAATAATTGAGTCCCGGTCGAATTAGGACGTGTTTGCATTTTGATCGTCCAAGGCAGCATGGGGTGCTGGCTCTGGCGCTCAATTTTTTAGCATTATGTTTTGAGCGCCACAGGTAGTGCCCCATGCTGCCTATGGCCCTCAAATGTGCACTTTTGCCTTTTCTTCTCATTTTCACTCCAATTCACGCGCTTTCGTCCCAAATCCGAATGATTCCTACACATAGTAATACCATAAATTAGCACAAATCATTATATTATACATCCGTAATCTACTAGACATGAGCACAATATGAGGCAATATACATCAAAAAATGCATACATTAAGCCAAACATCACTTGGCATTTATACTAAAAAGAAATTTTTATTTTTACTTGTCACTCTACGCATATCAAGCGAAGACAATTTTTTTTTTCTGTTATACCCACAATATTTATTACTCATTTCAAATTATTTTCTCAAATCTAGTAAAATATGCATCAATTAATATGTGTATCATGGTAAATTATGCACTTCAATTATTATTTCTTAAGAGGCATCAAAAGTCAAAACGTACCATGTAAAAGTGAATGGAGTAAGCATAATACCAACAGCAATAATATCAACCTAACCTCGTTTTTATCTCACCAAAGGTTTTGATTGCCAATAATATAATGCCGTCCTAACAGGCTTCGATAGTTACTTTACTGCATATATATGCCGTACAAGACAGCCTAAATTGGTAATTACGTTTTGCGGCCTAATTAGCTCGCTATAATGAGTTTCTTTCTCTAATTACTTTGATTAAGTTGATTTAAAAAGGCAAATTAAAAACGCCATTATATTACTTGTACGTGTTAGAGATTGATCCATGATTGTGATACTTTACTTGTTTTTGCATTAGTTGCGCCAATTCACTACTAAAAATACTAGAATTTGCTATGAACTTCGTCGCTAGTATGTATATTGCTTGTAATTAATATAATTTTATTGATAATATACCGTTAATCTATCGCTAAATAGGAATAACGAGGAATTTTGCTATTTAGCTACATAATTTATCCATTGTTAATTCCTAATCTTTTAGTAGTCTTTATAAAAAATGACCTCAAGAATGGTCATCTTCTTTATCAATCAATTCTTTCGTCCAAATTTAGATAACTTAATTCGGTGTTTACGACCTTCAAGTTGTCTACGTTCTACATTTATTTGGCATTGGTTGTTTCTTTTTTGATTTGTAGTAAAAAGTGTTAGGGATATAGTATATATGCCCTAGATCCAATATCATATTTGATGATTTGAACATATTTTGTGAAGGTT
>MU766590.1:0-26057 GCA_026770625.1 Nicotiana glauca
TGGTTCTTTTCAAAAAATCTTCTTCTTTTTCTTTAAAGTGTCCTAATGCACTATAATCATTAGGTGGCGACTCTTTAAATTTCATAACCTGATTCCTCAAAAGGGAATGAGAGTTGTTTTGTCCATAATGTCGTAAACCCGATTTCGCCCTTAGAAAAAGGGGGGCGTCGACACCTGGCTGGGCTCCGAAATGTCCAACCTCACAAGCCTGTTAGCAAGGACTGAATGTCCAAAGCTAGTGGTTTCTTCACTGCTGGAATAAATGCCAAGCTACCTATACTCTCCACCTTTCTACTCAAGGCATCTGTGACCACGTTCGCCTTGCCCGGATGATAAAGAAAGGTAATGTCATAATCCTTTAGTAACTCAAGCCACATGCGCTACCTCAAATTAAGATCCCTCTGCTTGAACAAATGATGCAAGCTGCCATGATCGGTATAAACCTCACATGAAGCCCCATACATGTAGTGCCTTCATAGCTTAAGAGCATGAACAATCGCCGCCAACTCCAAATCGTGCACAGGATAATTTTTCTCATGAATCTTCAGCTGATGGGATGCATATGCAATAACTCGCCCCTCCTGCATCAATACACAACCCAAGCCAATGCGCGAAGCGTCACAATACACTGTATAGATCCCCAAATCGGGAGGCAACACAAGGATTGGTGTTGTAGTCAAGGCTGTCTTGAGCTTCTGGAAGTCACCTCGCAATCATCGGACCAATGGAAAGGAGCACCCTTCTGGGTCAATCTAGTCAGAGGTGATGTAATAGATGAAAAGCCCTGCACGAACCGCCTGTAATAACCTGCTAGCCCCAGGAAACTCCTGATCTCGGTCACTGACGTGGGGCGTGGCCAATCTGAAATGCCTCAATCTTCTTGAGGTCTACCTTAATACCCTCTCCTGACAAAATATATCCCAAGAATGCCACAAACTCTAGCCAAAACTCACCCTTGGAGAACTTAGCATACAACTTCTGCTCTCACAAGGTCTGAAGCACTACTCTCAGATGCTGCTCGTGCTCCCCCAGGCTACGTGAGTATATCAAGATGTCATCAATGAAGACAATGACCAAGGAATCAATATAAGTCATGAACACCCTGTTCATCAAATCCATAAATGTTGCTGGGGCATTAGTCAAGCCAAAGTACATCACCAGAAACTCATAATTGCCATATCTAGTTCGGAATGTTGTCTTCGAAACATCGACTCCCGAATCTTCAGCTGATGGTACCCCGACCTCAAGTCTATCTTAGAGAACACCCTCGCACCCTGCAACTGGTCGAACAAATCATCGATACGAGGAAAAGGATACTTGTTCTTGATGGTGACTTTGTTCAGCTGGCGATAGTCAATGCACATTTGCATAGTCCTATCCTTCTTCTTCACGAATACTACTGGTGCACCCCAAGGCGATACACTGGGTCTAATAAACCCCTTTTCTAACAACTCCTCAAGCTGCTCCTTTAGCTCCTTCAACTCCTTAGGAGCCATACAGTACGGTGAGATAGATGTAGGTTGGGTGCCTGGAGCCAAATCGATACAGAAATCAATATCACGATCCGGTGACATGTTAGGAAGATCAGAAGGAAATACATCGGTTAACTCTCAAACTACGGGAACTGAATCAATCGTTGGAGACTCTGCAGTGGTGTCTCGAACACAATCTAGATAGGCCAAACACCACTTCTCAACCATGCGCTGAGCCTTCAAGAAATAAATAACCCTACTAGGGGGTATCAACTGTGGAACCCTTCCACTCCAACCTCGGTAGCCCTGGCATCACTAATGAAACAGTCTTGGCATAGCAATCTAGGATGGCTGATATGGAGACAACCAATCCATGCCAAGGATGACCTCAAAATCAATCATACCAAGCAACAAGAGGTCTGCTCTAGTATCGAAGCCGCAGAATGTGACCATACAGGACTGGTAGACCTGATCCACAACCACGGAATCACCCACATGAGTTGACACTTGGACAGGACTTCCCAAAGACTCAGGAGAAATAACCAGGAAACGAGCAAACATAGATGATACATATGAATAAGTATACCCTAGGTCAACTAACACTGAAGCATCTCTACCACCGATAGAAATAATACTTGTGATTACGGCGTCTGAGGCTAATGTATCTGGCTTAGGCGGAAGAGCATAAAATCTAGCTGGAGCACCGGCTGGCTGGCCCCCGCTTGACTGAGCAGTAGTTGGCTGACCTCTACCCATCTGACCTCCACCTCTAGGTCGGCCCCTACCAGCCTGGCCTCCACCTCTAGGTGGCTGGGCAGCTGGTGCTCAAATCATGGGCTGCTGAACCTACTATACTGCCTTGTCCCAAAGCCTGGGGCAGGTCCTCTTCAGATGACCCGAATCTCCACACTCATAGCACAACCTCGGTACCATAGACTGCTGCCCTGGAGTCTGAGCCTGCTGACTCGTATACCCTCTGGAAGAACCCTGAGTGCCCGGTGGGCGATAGGAACTCTCTGGCATAGCGCTGAAGGGTGCACTAGAAGGATCCTGATAACCTGAATACTCGCCGGAGGAACCCTGAATAGCTGGTATGCGACAAGAACTCTCCGACATCGGACTGAAATAAGGTATCATTAGAGTACCTCGGGGAGGGGTGGTGGTGCTAAATATGAGGGTCCGCTGGGCTGGCCCCTCCCGGAGTGACCTCTACCCCTAGCTAGGGCACCTCTGAACAATCCTGAAAATCGGGCCCTCTTTTCTTGCTGAAGCTGCTCTCTACCCCTCAGTCGATACCCCTCAATCCTGCGAGAAATCTCTACTACTAGCTGATACTCAGTACCTATCTCCACCTCTCGGGCCATGCTAGCTCAAATACCGGTGTGCAACCCCACAACAAATATCCGCACTCTCTCTGCATCTGTGGGAAGTGTCATGAGTGCATGGCGAGACAACTCAAAAAACTTCGCCTCATAATCAGTCACAGACATCTGACCCTGCTCAAGATGCTCAAACTGGTGCCGTCGTTCCTCCCTCTCAGAGGGTTAAATATACTTATCCAAGAGCAACTAGGTGAACTGACCCAAGGTGAGGGGAGGAGAACCCGCTGGCCTGCCAAGAACATAGGACTGCCACCGTCTACGGGTCCTACCCTTCAGCTGAAAAGTAGTGAAGTCAACTCCATGTGACTCCAATATCCTCATATTGTGCAGTCTATCCCTGCACCTATCGATGAAATCCTGGGCATCCTCATGTCGCTCATCCAGAAAGACTGGAAGGTAAAGTCTAGTCTATCGGTCCAATAGCATATGCGGGTCACCATCCGCAGTTGATTTGGGCTGGGGCACCACTACGGCAACTAGCTAGGCCCTATCTGCGGGTAGTATACCCCGAGTTTGATACACTGCGGCTGCATGACTAAGAGCCTGAGCGGTAGGGGTCTGTGCTCCCCCTCCCGCCTGTGAGGTAGCTAGATCTGCTAGAAATAAAGTCATATTATCCAAGAACCGAAGCATACGGCCCATAACCTCCTAAAATCCCGCTGCTGTCATGAAGTCTGTCGAGGTGGGCTCAGCTGTGGGCACCTTGCCCTGCTCCTCAATAATAGGATCTGTGACGGGATCTGCTGGTGGTGCGATTTGAACAACTCTAGAACGCCCCCATCCCCTGCCGTGGGTCGGTGTCCTCCCCCGGCCTCTGCCTCAGCCTCGAGCAATAGGGGGAGCAGCTCAACCCGGGTCTGGAACATCAGTCGTGCGTTTCCTCACCATCTGTGAGAGAATAGAGAAGGAAACTTAGTACACTGACCACTACACGAGATGAGATGAATAAAGGATAATTTTTCCTTAAATCCTATAGCCTCTCATAGATAAATGTAGACGTCTTTGTACCGATCCGAAAGACTCTATTAGGTTTGCCCATGACTTGTGAGACTTACGTGAGCCTAGTGCTTTGATACCATGTTGTCACGACCCATTTTCGTAATAGGTCATGATGGCGCACAACGCCACTGTTGGCCAAGCTAACGCAAAAAAATACTAGTTAAACCTTCGAAACACCCAAAACAACGCTAAATCTAGAATTTGCCCCCTAAAACCAAATGAATCAAATTTATGAACTTCAAGTTCTAAATTTTCCTCCAACGGGCCAAAACGCCCTAAATATACTCGGAATGATACCAAATTTTACAGCCAAGTCTTAAATGATATTATGGACGTGTACTAGGCTTTGGAACTAAAATACAAGCCCGATACCTAGGAAATCAATGATTACTTAGTTTCTTTAAATCCTTAAAACTTCAAATTAACAATTTCTAATAAAAATTCACTACTCGGGCTAGGGACCTCGGAATTCGATTCCGGGCATACGCTCAGGTCCCATATTTTCCCACGGACCCTCCGGGACTGTAAACCATGAATCCGGGTCCGTTTGCTCAAAAATTGACCAAATTCAAACTTAGTCTTTTAAGAAAATCCTAAGGAATCAAATGGGCATTTTTCACCCGAAACTCTTCCAAATCCCAAACCAACCATCCAGCAAGTTGTCAATTAGCTAAAGCAAGTAGAGGGAGTTTTATTTAAGGCAACGGGGTTCAAAAAGGCAAAACGACCAGGCGGGTCGTTAAACGAAATTAATGAAAAATGAATAGGAAGAAAAATTCTTTTATTTTTATTAGATTTAGGACATTATACATAGAAAAAATAATGTACCTTATCTTCTGTTTATCTTTAAAAATTTTCCTTCGGGTAATTAAAAATTGAAATCCAAAAATAGTTTTTTATCTTTTTCATTTCTCATTTCGAAATATTCTTTCAAGGATATCAAATGAAAATTCAAAATATTTTTCTTTGGTTTATTATTTATATTTCCTTCCTAAAAAAAGAAAAAAAAAATTCTCTTGTCGAATTTTTTCCCTTAATAATTTCCCATAGAGTGTGTTTCAAAAAGAAAAAAAAGAAAAAAAAAATTTATATATATGTGATCATTAAGCTTGAGTTTAGAATAAGTTATAGAACAATAAGTCTAGAAAATAAAAATAAAAAGAATTTGCTTCTTTTATTTCTATTTTCCCGTCTGAGTAGTCATTAAAAATGTTAGTTTTTTTTGTTCCGGATCTTCCAAAACTATGCTTGGTCTGATTCATGTGGCGTCATGATACGTAGGCAATCTACATATGGTTCGATCGAATCATTTTTAAAAATAAAACAAAAAGAGGTGAAATTTTGGGATGTGAGAAATGAGAGGAAATAAAAGAGCGATAATTAGAAGGGAAAAAAAAAGAGGAAGGAAAATGAGCAAGCCAAGAAGTGTTACAAAAAAAAAAGAGGATTGACATGAACAAATGGGATGATGCCAACTGACCTTCGTACCCTCGAAGTTATTTTAGAACCGATAATATGGCTAGGTGCATTGCACATAAAGTGAGATTATCTTATGTTAAATGCCCTAACGCTAACGTGATGACTTCATATTCATATAAAAAAGGTGATTGGTTTGTGGTTCTTAAAGTGGTAACTCTTCTCTACAACAAAAGGTCGAAAGACAATGGCGTACGGCAACGGAATTGAGTTAGTTGGTACTGGTGCCCAAAAGCAATTGGTTGAATGGGGCAATGGGTTGGTTCAAGAGGTAAGGATGTTAAGACAACACATTGCGGACATCTATCAGGCTTGGATGATTGGTAAGGCACCACCCCCGCCACCACCTAGCATCTTAGATGCTACCCTTACCCAAAATCCGGCCATAGTGCCAGATTAGCCTCCATACTCTCCAGATCCACCCGCTTATCACAGCTTTCCCAACCACCCTAGTAGCTCCATCACTCATCCTCCAATTAACACTCCCCAAAATTGCCCTCCTGCCATATCCATTATCCCCATGATCACAACTTCTCAACAATTTTCCCTTCATTGATTCGACAATGAACATCCACTCAAAGCTCATGATGCCCAATATTACCTCTTAGAGGTTGCCCACAAGGTTCTTGACTCATACAATCAGAGCCTTCGAAATGATCCTCATGTTGAAAATGAAAAGTTCACAGGAAAAGAAGGGAGAGATGAGCTATCCAGAAAGCTGAAAGGGTCTAAAACGCCAAAGCTTAATTCATATGATGGACGTGGAGATCCAGTAGCCCATCTGAGAGGTTACTGCAGTGAAATGATAAGTGTTGGTGGGAAAGAGGATTTGTTGATGACATATTTCAGCGAGGGCTTGATTGGGGCAGCCTTGCAACGGTATACTCATCAAGATGTCAATAAGTGGCATACATGGGATGACATGGCTCAAGATTTTGCTCGACACTTTCAGTACAATCTAGACATTATCCTAGACCGCTCCTCCCTATCCAAGATGGAAAAGAAAGTGGAGGAAAGCTTTAGGGAGTTTGGGCTTAGATGGAGGGAACAAGCTGCTCGGGTCAGTCACCCGATTGGTGAAGAAGAAATGGTTGAGATTTTTCTACAAGCCCAGGGGCCCACCTACTTCAGTCATTTGATTCCGGCCTTGGTTAAACCTTTAAATGATGTGGTAAAAATGGGGGAGATGGTAAAGAGAAATAGAAAAGATGTTTGAGCCAACCTTTAAATGATGTGGTAAAAATGGGGGAGATGGTAAAGGGAAATAGAAAAGATGTTTGAGCTGCACCAACGACAGGATCCAGTGGGCAATCCTACTCAATGCTTTCAGCCTCTACGTCGACCCCAGAAATATCCCTATGCTCTAGATAATCCTCCCCAATGCTAATTATCTCCACCAAACCACCAAAGTCGTACATCACCTTCCCAGTACTCCATCCATAATGCACCACCATATGCTCCACACCCACGAGACCCGCGATGGCCTGCATTACTTCCACAAATGTCTTACGCGCCCCCTCAAGCATATCAACCACCCACCCACAAAAGGTTCCAACCAAGGCCAGAGTACAAGTTTAAAAGGCAAAAGCAAAAGGAAAAGACTTTCGCTCCCATTGGAGAATCATATGCCTTTTTGTTCCAAAGGTTGAGGCAATTGGACATGTTAAAGTTGATTCAGATAAAAATGTCGAACCCTCTTCCAAAGAATTTTGATTATTCTCAAAGGTACGCATATTGCTCTGATGCCTCAGTTCATAGCACACAAAAGTGTTGGCATCTGAAAAAAGCAATTCAGAATCATATTGATGTAGGTGACATTATCGTGCAAAATCCAGATGCAGTAGACACTAGTCAAAGTCCATCGTCTGTTCATAATGAGACACATATGGTGGGTGTGATTTATTTTGAAAAGGAATATGAGAATTCTTCTGAGATCCTTGAAGGTCCACATGCTGCTAAGCTTTCAATGCTATCAGAGGTTGATCTTAAGAACTAGCCGGTAAAAAAGACCCAAACACAATTTGCTAAAGTCAATATGATGGAGACTTGTGAAGGTCCTAGTAATGTTGGTGTGGAATTCAGTGGCTAGGATGTCGTTCTTGGTAATTGAAAAGACGCTCCCTCTCCTGGCTAGCCGGGGAGGAGTCTTGGTGGTTTATTTTTTTGATATTTCTGTTGTCCGGGTTATTTTCAAGGTTGTAATCCAGATAGTCTTGTGACTCAAACTCTTCTATCCTTTTATCTTGCCTAGTTTGTTTAGTCATAGTAGCTCGTTTAGTGTTTTCTAGTTTTGTTCCAGGGTTGTAACCCCAGCTTATGTTACTTGTTTTGTTGTTCAACCCTTTCAACATCTATCTAATGCAATTTCCTGTTTTCTATTATTTCTCGTCAGTGTTTGTTTATTTCTCTTTTCCTTTTATAGTTTTTTTCCTACTGACCCTAGTGACATGACATGCGCGCATAATTCTAGGCCTGGTCCTAAAGGTTAGTATAATCATGAAACAATGAAATAAATTTTGAAGATGATAGAGGCACTTGAGGGAAATAAGTACATATTTTGACATTTTTGAGATCATTTGTATCCCGAATCGTGCGAAATTGGGCAAATAATTTGGAAAGTTAACAGGATGAAAAGAATTCTTGAAAGGAGAGTGCATTTCAGACAATTTGACGCGAGTAGTTTTGAGTTCAAGTGCACCTCAAGTAACAAGATAAAGCCAAGGGAGTTTGCTCTGAACTGACGGAGGGTATCCATTGCGAAGAAGAAATTACCCAACAAGAGTTCTGTACTTGACAAGGCGTTAAATAAAAGTGGAAGGGATATCAGTGATATCAATGCCGAAGCCGCAAAAGAAATATTGTGCATGATCTTCAATTTTCCACCTCAAGTTGCATGTGTTATATTTGGTGTTCTTAGAGGTAGGGAGGCCCTTTTTCAGATATCCAAACACTTTATACCCTTTGGTACCCCTTTGAGCCTGTGCTGATTTCTTTGACTTCTCCTCTTTTGGAATCAAGTTAGAGTCATACGAAAAAAAAGGGAAGAGTTCATGTCCCCATAGATTTATTTTAGAAAGTTCATTCCAAAAGGAAAATTCAAAAAAAAAAAAGAAGAGAAAAATAGAGATTAAAAAGGAAAAAAAGAAAAAAAAAGGAAGGAAAAAGAAAAATAAAAGAAAAAGGAAAATAGTAACAAGAAAGTATCTTCGTGAACTACGTTCGACCTGAATCTTGTCATCACAAGATACGTAGGTAGCCTCACGGTTCGGTCGCACCAAATAAAATATTTCATGATCCCACGAAGTCGAGAGTGGGCAGAAATTCCATCTCAAAAATAAAAGAATGAAATTCCCTTGCTTTAGAAATTGGGGCAAAGTTTTTAGAATGAATTCAAAAAGTTGTAAATAAATTAACCACGTTGTCATAGTTACTTTGACCCTTTATGATATCCTTTCTTTCTAATCCTGTCCAAAAGCCACATTATAGTCCAAAAAAAGACCTCCCGAATAATCTTTGAGTGTGCTGAGTTTAGGCATGCAAAGGGTATATGATGTTTTTACCTTGGTTAATGCCTTGTCATCTGCAAAATCAGAGGAAATGAGAAGAAAAGAACAAAATGATAGAGTCTAATTGGTGAAAATCTTCACAGGCACCATAAGGCGATGGTGAGTTGAGAAAAAGAATAAAATGAGAGAGGCTTGATAGTGAAAACCCTTCGGGCACTATAAGTCGAATAAGGATTGTGAATCAGATTGGATAATCGGTGCATTGAAGCCCAGTTTCACGGTTTAGCGGTATAACAAGAGTTGACCGTCAAACTTGCTTGACAGAACTTAAGCCACAGGTGCATGTCATGGTCATTAGAGTTGGAATCCACATATGTTAAGCTTCTACTTTGTAGTTTTCTTGTTATCTTTCCATTGTCCTTTACTATGTTCCTTCTGTCTTGTTTACTTCCTCTTCCTGAGTCTGTTTTGTCAGAACAAGTGAGAAATTACTTCAAAATTTGCAACCAGCTTCCCAATTGCACAAAACGGGATTTGGCTAACAAATTAAAGTGGCATAAGTTAAGAAAGAACAGCGTGCGCACTGTGTTGGTAACAATTAACGTGCTTTGGGATTCATGTGAAATACAAAGGTTTGGTATATCAATTCATAAATAGTGTTACAGATAGAGGATGTTGGGTAAACATATCAAAGGTATTTTCTGTGATAAGGTTGACAGAGAAAGTGGTTAACCAATGATAAGCAAGGTCTTCCAAGAGGAAATCAAAGTTATCATGACAAGTGAAGGAGCAATAGACCTCAAGTCCAAGTTCAGTCGGTTAAGTCATGAAAGAATAGCATACGCACTGAGTGAGTGGCAATTGATGTGCTTTGGGATTCATGTGAAATGCAAAGGTTCAGTATATTTTAATGCATGAGCACAATGCAATAGATGAATGGTATTCGGTTTGAACGGATCAGGGGTATTTTCCGTGACAAGGGTAATAGAGAAAGTGGTCAATCAATAAACAGGCAAGATCATTCGAGTTAAAATCGAAGTTATCATGGGAAGTAAAGAAGCAATCGCCCTCAAAGTCAAGTCCACAAACCAACCACCATATCTATAAACTCGCAAGTTTTCTTTGTTTGAAAGAGGGACGAAATTGTGTCCATATAAAAGCATGGAAGTTTGAATTTTTTTCAAGTGTCGTGCCCAAATTTTGTCTGCACAAAGGTGGTTTGAGAAGGGTAAAGAAAATTGGTTCGATCTGCAGGAACCCTCCATGAGTAAAGGATGATTCAGGGGGAAAGGAATTTTGTTCGTTCTGCAGAGATCCTCCAGGAAGAATGCATGGCTCAGGTAAGTTCATTCTCGGCTTTTCAAGACCCTCCTGGATAATGGAATTTAATTTAAAATTTTCAGGACCCTCTTATCATGGATAATGGGATTAATTTAAAGTTCTCAGGACCCTCCTGGATAATGGGATCTAGTTTTAAGTTTTTAAGAGCTTCATAGATAATAAGATTTAACGTAAGTTTTACCTTTAGGAAATAGAATTTAGCTTTAAAGTTGTCACTCTTAAGATGATATTTAATTTTAAATTTTCAATACCCTCATGGATAATGGGATTTAGCTTTGAAATTCTTAGAGATTTTGGGTACCATGATTCGATTAACACTCACAGATTTTCCCGATATCCAATTGGGGCAGAAAAATTTCTTTTGTTTTATCTGTTTTGTTGTAATCAGGTTCAAAGGCAGCAATTTCAGAGGAGTTAGTTCAAGTGTTGAAAATTAGGCACCCACCTGGAGAACAAAGGGAAAGCAGCAGTTTTAGAGGAGTAAGTTTGAGTCCGGCAATCAGGCACCCACCTGGAGAACAAAAGGAAAGCAGCAGTTTCAGAGGAGTCAGTTCAAGTGTTGGAAATCAGGCGCCCACCTGGAGAATAAAGGGAAAGCAGTTCAAGTGTTGGAAATCAGGCGCCCACCTGGAGAACAATGGAAAAGCAATTCAAGTGTTGGAAATCAGGAGCCCGCCTGGAGAACAAAGGGAAAGCAGATCAAGTGTTGGAAATCAGTAGCCCGCCTGGAGAACAAAGGGAAAGCAGATCAAGTGTTGGAAATCAGGAGCCCACCTAGAGAACAAAGGGAAAGCAGTTCAAATATTGGAAATTAGGAGCCCACCTGGAGAACAAAGGGAAAGCAGTTCGAGTGTTGGAAATCAGGAGCCCACCTGGAGAACAAAGGGAAAGCAATTCAAGTGTTGGTAATCAGGAGCCCACCTGGAGAACAAAGGGAAGCAGTTCAAGTTTCGAGGAGAAACATTTCAAGTGATGGAAATCAGGAGGCCACTTGGAGAACAAAGGGAAACAGTTCACGTCTCAAGGAAAAACAGTGCAAATGTTGGTAATCAGGAACCCACTTGGAGAACAAAGGGAAAGTAGCAATGTTCAAAGGAAGACAATTCGAATATTGGCAATCAGGCGCCTACCTGGAGAATAAGAGAATTTCACTTCAGAATGTAATTCAAGGCAGCAACCAAAGAAGATCGCGGCAAGAATGCGGTTCAACAGTTCGAGATGATCAACGGATGTTAGTCACAATCCAAAATTTAAAAAATTAAAAAAAAAAAAGGGAAAGGCAAGAAGTGAATCCAAATGTAGAAGTTGATGAAAATGTGAGCTGCTCAAGACATGATTGAAGTCACAAGCATGGTATGTCCGGTTTTGGTCCGAAATGCTGAAGAAGAATGGAATAGCACCTACAACTAGCAAGCGTTAAGATTCAAATCCAAAGTCCGCATGAAGAACCATTCAAGACTAAAGATCAAACTTCAGAAGACTTATAGATAGGAATGTTGTAAATCATAGTTGACAAGCTTAGCTAGTCTTTTTTATTTTTTGATTTTTGATGTAATAACAGGGCCGCGGACTGGAACCTCGGTGGAATGGCACCTCGACTGGCTCTCCACCTCAGTATACTCCATCACTGTTTCTACTTCTGAACTACACGTGGCCTGATTCCTTTATAGCCAAGGATATGTAGGCATCTCAGATACCAGGGCTCGGTCACATTCCCTTTTCTCTTAGTTTTGGTCTCCCTAAATAAGGGTCGGGTTAAAAAAACATGTCTAGTCGTTCTTTATCTGAAAATACTTCGTATTTCCAGTCAAAGAGGGGTAGCTGTAGATATATAATTTTTGACCCTCCCCAAGATTTTTTATAGCATGTAAATATTTAATTTAGGCCTCATATCGCTATTTTAACTAATTTTGACTCTTTTACTTTATTTTATTACAACAAAATAAAAATTACAAAAAAATAGTTTCATTAATATTTTATAGTCATTTATAATCTTGAAAAATAGCAAAAATAGTTTTGTTTTAATGGTTAGTGTTATTTTATTTATGTAGGATTAATTAGTAAATAAGGAAGTATTTTAGTCTTTTTTGGAGAAAGAATAAGATTTCGGCTCAAACGACCCATTTTTAGGCCTAATTTTCGGAACTAGCCCATAATTCCTAGGCCCATACCCCTTAACCTAAAAATTCTACAAAAACCTAGACCTAGACTCTACAATCAGTTATATAGCTATAACGCCTAATATCCTAGAGGAGGACCTCATCAGCAAAAAAATACACCAAAAAATAAAACCTAGCAGCTAAAAGGACATGCTAGGCTAGAAACAAACCTAAGGAAAAGACTCCTAACATCGCCATTTTCAGCAAAAATCAAGAACCCCACCCCCATCGAGTCATCTTCCTTCTTCAGCCAATATAGACCCGTCGTTACACCCCTCCTCACTAGACCAGCGAACACCAAGTGGCGAGTGGCTGGAAACCGGCAACACCCCTTCATCTTCAACCTCCCTGAACCAGCACTGCAAATCACCATTGCTTGGCCCCAAAAAATTAGTTTTTCCTCACCCTTCTTCACACTTGATTCAACCTTAATTAATCTTCTAATTTTGGTTTTCCATCTTTGATTTCAGTTTGTTTTTTAGTTTGATTTAATTCAAAAATCAAAAAAAAAAAGATTCAGTCATGTTTTGTCAATGTGAGATATCAGCTCACATTTTCTAGAAGAAATGAAAATGGGATGAACCCTAACATGAACGAGGAGAGAGAGAGAAAAGAGAAAATATCTTGTGCTTGTTATTCCAGAAAAAATTTGTTTCACTATTGTTATTACAATGTTTATAAAATAAATGAGAACAAAAATGGTATAAAGAATTGGGCCGGGTATATAATTGGGCCAGCTTCTGTAAACTAAACTATGTAGGCCCACTATGTAAGCCCAATATTGGCAACACCTCCCCCCCCCCCTCAAGCTGAAGGGTGTAGACACTCCAAGCTTGCACAAAAACTGATGGTGGAGAGGTCCAGACAAGTGCTTAGTCAACATATCAGCAAGTTGGTTGGTGCTGGAGACAAATTGAAGAGAGATCAACCCAGAACTCAAGTTGTCCCATACAAAATGACAATCAACTTCAATGTGCTTGGTTCGCTCGTGGGAAACTGGATTTTTAGCAATGTGTAAAGCTGTTTGGCTGTCACAAAACAGAGGAACGGGAGCAGAAATATGCAATTAGAAGTCACCAAGCAATCTAACCAACCAAGAAATTTCAGCTACCACTATCCTCAAGGCCCTATACTCAGCTTCAGCTGAGGAGAGATATACAGTAGGTTGTTTCTTGCTCTTCCATGAAATAGGACTGCCTCCAAGAGTAATGTAAAAACCAGTGACAAACCTTCTAGAAATAGGACATGCAGCCCAATCAGGGTCTAAGAGAGCTGCTAAGGACAAATCAGAGCTGGCAGAGAGGAGAATTCCTTGGGCAGGAGCATTTAAGAGATATCTGAGGACATGAAGAGCTGCTAGCATGTGAGGAACATGGGGAGATTGTAAAAATTGGCTAAGGTGTTGGACAGAAAAAGATATGTCAGGTCTAATATGTTGGAGGAAATTGAGTTTGCCTACCAATCGCCTAAATTTTGTAGGGTCAGAAAGGGGGTCTCCCATATCAGTAACAAGTTTCACAGTGGAATCCAAGGGAGTAGAAACAGGGGTGAAATTGTCACAATAAAATTCAGCCAAGAGATCAGAAGTATACTTATGTTGGCTCATGAGGTACCCCTGTGGATGTGAAGTGATTTCCAAACCCAAGAAATAATGGACAGCACCTAAATCCTTGATCTTGAATTGTTCATCCAAGAAAGCTTCAGAGAATTCAATTCAATAAGATCATCCCCAGCTAAGAGGATGTCATCCACATAAATGGCAACCACAATAAGAGAAGCACCAGAAGCCTTGGTAAATAAAGAATAGTCATTTTTGCTAGAACTGTAGCCTCTGGATAGCAAAGAATTAGACAACTTTGAAAACCACTATCTAGATGCTTGCTTGAGGCCATAAAGAGATTTCTTGAGTCTGCAAACCAAAAGTGAAGAAGGAGAGGATGGACCAGAGATCACCAAACCAGGGGGAAGCTTCATGTAGACCTCCTCATGGAGGTCACCAAGCAAAAAAGCATTGTTGACATTCAACTGAAAAACAGTCCAACCCCTTTTGACAGTCAAAGTAAGAAAGCATCTAATAGTGGTGATCTTAACAACTGGGGAAAATGTTTCAGTATAGTCAACCTCTTCTCTTTGGGTATCCCCTAGAATTACTAATCTGGTCTTGTACCTCTCAATGGTACCATCTGACCTTTGTTTGATCTTATAGACCTACTTACAAGGGATAGCTTTCTTATGTGGAGGAAGGGGAACAATGTCCCAAGTCTGATTTGCAGCAAGAGCATCAAATTCCTTTAGCATAGCCTCTTGCCTGGCAGGATTAGCTGCAGCCTGTTGATAAAATTGGGGGTCATGCATATGTAGGTTAATTGTAGGAACCTTGGATGACAAAGGAGGAGAAAAAGAGGAAGGAATAACTGAATTGCAGATATAGTCCCCAAGATAAGAAGGGGTTTGAACAGTTCTGCAGGATCTTCTAAGTTCAGGAGCAGGAACAATAGGTAGAGAGGTGGAAGAATGAGAGGTAGAAGGAGAAGGGGGAGAGATGGAAGCAGGAGGAAGAACAGGAGGAAAAGGTGGAGGGGAATAAGAAGGAACAGGGGAGGAAAATGGTGGGACAGGAGCAACAGATTGTGTAGAGGGAACATCAACAAATATAGAGGGAGGAGAAGGATCAGAAGAAGGAGAAGATGGAAAAGGGAAGATGTGCTCATGGAACACAACATCCCTAGAAAAGAAAATAGAGTGGGAAGTTAAATTCAGCAATTTGTATACCTTCTTCCCACAAGGGTAACCCAGAAAAACAGCAAAAATGGACCTCAGGATGGTTGTACACACCTGCAAAGTTGGCAAATCCAGTACTGTCAGCAGCATTGCTGTCAAGATGGGAAGATGGATGAAAATTCTGCAGAAAAGTCATAAGATGTTGGTATTGTTCCTTGGTAAAACCATAGGCAGCAACTTCAGAAGGACTAGGGTTGAGAAAGCTGGAACTTGCACCAGGACTTTCAGACTGAACACAGGTTGCAGATCTCCTACTCTTTGTAAACTTGAAATCTGATGGAAAACCATGTAGTCTGTAGCATTTATCAATGGTGTGTTCAGGTTTCTTGCAGTATTTGCATACCAGATTGGGAGAGGAACCAGGATATTTCTTTGACTCAAACTGAATCCTCTGATTATAACCTTTGTGATTGTTGAGAGGACCAGTTGTAGCAGTAAAAGAGACAGAATCATTTGAAAAACTTGGAATGGGAGCAGAAGTTTCTTTCTATTTTTTATCATGTTGAAATATAGAGTATGCTTTACTCAAGGAAGGAAGGGATGGCATCATCAGAATGTTACTTTTACAGGTGGAGTAAGATTAATTTAAACTACTAAGAAACGGATATATCTTCTCTTCCTCAATGAACTTAGGTAGTGCACCACAAGAACACACAGGGCCAACATAAGCAGTGGTAAGTTCATCCCAGAGACCTCTCAATTTAGTGAAATAAGTTGCAATATCTAAGGATCCTTGGGAGGCTGCACTAAGTTCTCTTTGAATCTGGATGTATATGGAACCATTTGAAGTGCCAAATCTTTCATTTATATCATTCCAGATGTCCTTAGCAGTATCAAAACCCATGACACTATTAGATATGTCCCTAGATAATGAATTAGTTATCCATGCAATGACCATGTCATTGCACCTTTCCCAAAATTGATAGTAAGGTGAGTCAAATTATGGATTGGATATTCTACCGGTGATGAGGCCTGGCTTATTTTTGGCAGAAAGTGCAATCAAAATGTTTTTACGCTAATTTACAAAACCAGTTCCATCAAATGGGGGAGACACCAGATGAGTGCTCGAACTATCCGAGGGATGTACATAAAAGGGATGAGAGATAGGAATAATGAATTCATCAAAGCCCCCAATCGTAGAATACGAACTTACTTCAGGACTACCCATACCGAAAACCCTAGATTTGTAATGTTTACAGATAAATCCTAAGGATAGTAAAATTCAATCAATAACACTGTGATAGAAAGGGTTACCGTCCTCCTTTGCGGCCTAAAAGAGTAAAAGCCTTGAAATTTGTTTAGGAAATCAGAAACAATGTGCAACTGACCGTCGATCAAGCAAAACACCACCACTGCAGTATATCAACCCAAACACGTCAAAGAAAAACACCGCAAAAATTGTAAATAAACACTGAAGAAGTCTAGAGATTAGTGAATACCCAGTAGAAACGAAATTACCAAAAACTTGACGGAACATAATCTCCGGTGGAATCCGATGAAACTACTATCGATGAGAAGAGCTGAACCAGAATCGACTGATTTTGGCTCTGATACCATGTCAATATGAGATATCAGCTCACATTTTCTAGAAGAAATGAAAATGGGATGAACCCTAACATGAACGAGGAGAGAGAGAGAAAAGAGAAAATATCTTGTGCTTGTTATTCCAGAAAAAATTTGTACTGTATTGTTATTACAATGTTTATAAAATGAATGAGAACAAAAATGATATAAAGAATTGGGCCGGGTATATAATTGGGCCAGCTTATGTAAACTAAACTATGTAGGCCTACTATGTAAGCCCAATATTGTCAACATGTTTTGACTGTTCGTTCGTGGAAACTGATTAAGAGGCCGTGGAGTTCGGAGTTTTGACCACTGTTCAGTCCGATTGAGTTCACGATTTGGGTATTGAGGTGAGGTTTGTGGTTCCAACTGAGTTTTATTGCTGTCTCGAAGCCGATGGTAATTGTGGCTCTATTCTGTTGGTGTAACTATTGGAACTCTCATTAAAAGAAAGCAGATTTCTAGTCCGTTTTTCCCTTATCCTTTCTTCCCTTAGTATTGATTTGTGCTCGAAAGAGGTATTCGATGTTCTTCTTGGTTGCTTTGATACCTTGAAATGTCTTTAGGCACTGCCATTATTTTCCTTCTATTTTGTTGGGTTTAACACAAATTCCACTTCTCTTCTTCTGGATTGGAGTTTTCTTTTAGAATTGTTGTTGAGTTGAAGGTTTGCGTAAAAGGAATAGCTACTGGTTTCGAATCTACATTGAGTTGACATTGAAATTAATATAGTTCAGATTCTATGTCAATGTTTGAATGTTTAATTCATTGTTCAAGTTGGAATAATATTTATGTTTTGATCAAGTATATAGTTATCTAGTTTTTGGATTAGAATTTGGTTTGTGGTCCATATATTGTTGGCTTAAGGAGGATTCTTGTGGTTCTTGATTGAAGTTGGATATTTTTTGGTTGTTGTTTTATTGCTTTTGGGCTGTGATGGTTATTATTGAAGTTTAATGGCATGTATATAAGCTTGTGAAAGATGTTTATTTTTGAGACGTTTGGAATCTTGCTAATGCAAAGATTCGAAAGCACAATTAGACAATCAGGGACAGCTTCCATTTCGAATTTTTTGAGATTTTCAAGGTTTTCAGTGCCAATTCGGAGTATGCATTCGCACAATTTCGAAAAAAAATTCTTAATAATAAAATTATGTTTAATAAGCCGCTAAATTAATTTTAGTTCATATAGTCCGAGGTGTGCCATTCGCCGTTTAATCATACATGGCCCTCGTGTTGATTTAGATATAAAAATGATAAATGTTTGTAGTTTGCTTTAGGCACGTTTAATATACTATCATGGTTGTAGACACGTTCGCGTGACATGATTACAATTTATAAAAACAAAACTAGACTATGCATTCACGCAACTTCGGCTAAATTTTCTTAATAATAATAAAGCAATTTTAATCGTGGACACGTTCGCGTGACATAATTTTTGATGCACCAAACAAATGGGCACACGTACGCGTGACCCATTTCAAGATAATTTTAACTAAAAGGGGTGGATGCACATAGGTTCTAAAATAAGTAATTAGATGATTTAATCAAGCCAAGTATGATCAAAGCAACCGTGCTAAAACTAGAGAACTCGGGAATGCCTAACACCTTCTCCCGGGTTAACAGAACTTCTTATCCGAATTTCTGTGTTTGCAGACTGTAAATAGAGTCAACTTTCCTCGATTCAGGACTTAAAACCGGTGACTTGGGACACCATAAATTATTTCAAGTGGCGAATCTGAATTCTAAATAAATAATCCTGTTTCGATTGTCACTTTAATTGGAAAAATTCCCTCATCCCCTTCCAGGGGTAGGGAAAAGGAGGTGTGACAGATGGTACCTCGATCTCAAGTCAATCTTAAAGAATACCCTGGCACCCTGCAGCTGGTCAAACAAATCATCAATACTTGGCAATGGGTATTTATTCTTAATGGTAACTTCATTTAATTGGCAGTAATCAATGCACATACACATAGTCCCATATTTCTTCTTTACAAATAACATTGTTGCACCCCAAGGAGATACACTTGGTATAACGAACCCTTTTGCTAGCAATTCCTCAAGATGTTCCGTTAACTCCTTCAACTCTTTTGGAGCCATGCGGTTCGGTGGGATAGAGATAGGCTGGGTACCTGGAGCCAAATCAATACAGAAATCAATATCATGACCTGGTGGATGCTTGGGAGATCAGAAGGAAACACATTGGAAAACTCCATGACTACGGGCACTGACTCAATCGCCAGAGTCTCTGCAGTAATATCTCAAACATACGCTAGATAAGTCAAACAACCCTTCTCGGCCATTTGTCGTGCCTTCAAAAACGAGATAACATGACGAGATGCATTGACTGGTGAGTCCCTTCCACTCCAACCTAGGCAACTCTGGCATCGCTAAGGTACCGGTCTTGGCATGGCAATCAAGGATTGTGTGATATGGTGACAACCACTCCATGCCTAGGATAACCTCAAAGTCGGTCATATCAAGTAATAAAAGATTCGATATAGTCTCATAACCACATAATGCAACAACACATGACCGATAGATCCGAGCCACTACAATAGAATCGCACACAAGAGTGGACACATAAACAGGAGTACACAAGGACTCACGAGGAATACCCAAGAAATGAGAAAATAGATATGAAACATATGAATATGTTGACCCTGGATCAAATAGTACTAAAGCATCCCTACTGCAAACAAAAATAATACCTGTGATCACAGCATCTTAGGCCACTGCATCTAGTCTGGCTGAAAAAGCATAGAACCTAGCTGGAGAGCCACCTGACTAGCCTCCACGTCTAGGACGGACCCTACCCACCTGCCCTCCACCTCTGGGCAGTCGGACGGCTGGTGGGGCAGTTGGTGCTGTAATCATAGGCTGCTAAACCTACTGCACTGCATTGCCCCAAAGCCTTGGGCAGAAACTCCGCACATAACTGAGATCCCCGCACTCAAAACAAACTCTCGGTACGGGTTACTGCTGACCTGAAGTATGACCCTGATGGCCTGAATACCCACTGGAAGAACCTTGAATAGTTGGCGTGCAGTAGGAACTCTCTAGCATGGTGCTGAAATAGGGTTGCATTGGAGAACCCCGAGGAGGCGGTGGTGCTAGATATATGAATCTTATGGATTAACCCCTCACGCAATGACCTCTGCCCCCAGCTGAGGCACCTCTGAACTCTCTAGAATATCAAAACTGCTTATCCCTCATAGCTTGTTCTCGGCTACGCTGATGTACACCCTCGATCCTCTAAGTTATCTCTACAACTAACTCGTAGGAAATCCCTATCTCAACCTCTAGGGCCATAGTGGCTGAATACCCGTGTGCAAACCTACAACAAACCTTCGCACTCTCTCTGTGATGGTAGGACGTATCATAAGTGGATTATGAGACAACTGAGAAAATCTCGCCTTATAGTTGATCACTGATATATATCCCTGGTAGAGCTGCTCAAAGTGAAATCGTAACTCTTCCCTCTAGAGGGTGGAATATACCCATCTAGAAAGATATGGGTGAACCTGTCCCAAGTCATAGGAGGAGAATTTGCTGGTCGGCTAAGAAAATAGGACTGCCACCGTCTACGGGCCCTACCCTCTAGTTGGAAAGTAGCAAAGTCCTCCCTATGGGACTCCAATATCCTCATGTGGTGCAGTCTGTCCCTCCACCAATCAATGAAGTCCTAGGGATCCTCATGTAGCCCATCTTCAAAGATAGGAGGGTGTAACCTGGTCCATCTGTCCAATTTCTTTTGCGGCTCGCCGATCGTAGCTGGTTTGGCCTTAGGTATGGCTGCAGCCATTGGCTTGGCTCAGCCCACGGGTACTGCGCCCGGCGTTTGATACATGGCAGTTGTATTTCTTGGAGCCTGAGTGGTAGAGGTCTGTGCTCCCCCTCCCGCCTGATACATGGCTGGGTCGATTGGAAATAAACCAGCCTGAGTCATAGATTCCATGAACCGCAGCATAAGGCCCATGGCCTCTTGGAATCCCGGTGTAGACATGGAATCCATCGGGGATGGCTCTACTGCAGGCACCTCACCCTGCTTCTCGATAATAGGATCCACTAGTGGCATAGCTGAATCAACTGTGGGACATCCTCATCCTCTACCACGGGCAGGAGCCCTACCTCGGCCTCTGGCAATAGAGGGAGCAACTTTTCCCTGATCTGGAACATCAGTTGCATGCATTCTCACCATCTCTGAGAGAATAAGAGAAAGATACTTAGTACCACATCAACTGCACGATAGGAGATAAAGAACGAGTAGTTTCCTAACACCTTATAGCCTCTTGAAGATAAGTACGAAAGTCTCCGTACCGATCTGCAAGACACTATTAGGATGCTCATAATTTGTGAGACCAATGTGAACCTATTGCTCTGATATGATGTTGTCACGGCCCTAATCTCTTATAGGTCGTAATGGCGCCCAACGCCACTTCTAGGCAAACCAACAGTGAACTAACCATGTGATTTCTCCTTTTAACAAATTTCCAAGTAATTAAACTTTCCTTAAATAAAAGATTTCAGAAACGGCAAGTTTAATAAATAAGATGAAAGTTGATGAGTGCTTCATAACTATAGAAAATAAACCAAAAAACCACAAGTCTACAGGTGTGTGCCAAGACCTAGTGTCACAAGTGTATGAGCAGTAATAGATTATACAAAACTCTAGCTATTGTCTGAAATAGAAATAGACAGAAATGAATGTAAAAGAGAGATATTAGGTGCTGCAAAAAGCTCGGGAAGTAGCTCACCACTAGGCCTCGAGGTAAGGGGGGATGCGCACCAGTATGATCGTTGGATGCACCTGCCTCAGATCCTGCACAGTTAGTGTAAAAGTGTAGCGTGAGTACATAAACAACATGTACCCGGTAAGTATCAAGTCTAAACTCGAAGAAGTAGTGACGAGGGGTCGGCTTCAATACTTACTATGGGCTAACAATATGAATATAGAAATTCTAGATAATCATGGGTTAGGTAATTAATAATAGTAACTCATTAACAAGCAGGAACAAATAATTCTTTCATAAATTAATAAATTCCCATCATTAATAATTGTAACCTCACAAGCCACAAAATAATATCAAGTACGATTAGGCTCCGAGTATTATTAAGCACGAATTATGCCGAGGTCGCGGCTCGATCCAGAATAATATGTACACTATAGAGGGACGTGTGGCATGATCCATATATGCATTTATTCTACTGCTGAGGCGTTTGACCCGCTCCACAATAAATTTGGATACTTCATAAGAATTTGATTTAAACATTATTACAAGGCTAATACACAATGTAATACAATTTTCATTAACGGTCAAGTAATTCGCTCTAAATTCAAGCAAGTGAAATTCGTTCCCTTACAGTTCCTTTATCAAGTTCCAATATGATTTAGACAATTTAATTAACAAAGTAGGGCACAGACATTACAAGTATTTCATGATTTGGGTCCTAAACTATCTGGACATAAGCATAGTTAGTAGTTATGCACAGACTTTCGTGTATACGTAGCCCCCACAAATAGAAGAAAATATCAATTTAAATCACATATGGGGTAAATTTCGGCTTACAAGGTTAGGCTAGAGACTTACCTCATTTCAAAGCTCACTTTCCGGTCACAATTTCGTTCTCAAGCCTCAACTCGGTTCCGAGCAATCCAAAACTGGTCAAATGTTATATAAATTAATCAACACATATTCAAAAGTTCATATTCTAACTATTAGAGTGATTACCCAACCCCAATTGAAGGATTCCTAAAATTCATCCCCGGGATCGTTCGGATTCCAAAAAATTTTGAAGAACTCAATTCCATAACAAATTTCATTGTTAGATCCCATTTTTATCAAAAACTAGGTTTTTATCTAAACCCAAAATTTTCACTAATTTACATGTTAAAATCTACCCATAAACTATGTATTTAACTTACATTAGATAGAAAATAACTTACCTCAAATAACTAGTGAAATCCCCTCTCTAACCAACTCCAAAATCTCCCCAAGAAGTGCAATAATGAACCAAAAATGCTTAAGTCCCGACTTAAATGAAGGTCTGCCTTCAGCGATCTTCGCTCTTGCGGAGGGTCGACCGCTTATGCGGGTCTACATTTGAGAAAAGTCATCCCAGATGCGGTCATTTCCCAATTGGACTTACTCCGCACCTGCGGACCACTGACCCACTCATGCGAGTCCTCTGCTTCAAAGTGTGTGCCATGCCTGCGGATCTGGACGCTTCTACGGTTGATTCCATCACACTTGTGTAGTCGCAGGTGTGTAAAATGGCTCGCGCCTGCAATTTTTGGGCTGCTCATGCTGGACCGCTTTAAAGAACTTTAAAACCTTCAAGGTGACAACTATCATTATTAAGTGCCAAAATTTTGATGACCCGATAGGTCATCTTATAATTTAAAACCAATTGTGTATTCCAATGCCTTTAAAATCTTATTTTATCTCTCCTAGATTTGTGTGCACGATCAGGCGCATTTTCAGAGAGCTTTCATGCTGAAAACTGATGAAAATAATATTTTTTGCCTTTAAAAGATGATTTAGTGGATTTCAAACAATGTTTTGAGTAAAAGGATCTAGATTCGTATTTTGACAGTCTCGGTGGGTCCGTATCAAATATGAGAATTGAGCGTATGCTCGAAATTGAATTCAGAGGTTCGTCACCTGAGTTATAATTTTTTGTTAAAAATTGTAAGTCTAAAAATATAATGGTATTCAAGGAATTGTTTATGTTTGATATTGTTGGTATCGGGTTCGTATTTTGGTTTTGAAGCCCAGTACAGCTTCAATATGATATTTAAGTCATATATATGAAAGTTGGTGAGAAACGGAGTTGGTTTGACATGTTTCAGACGTCCGGTAGAGAAAATAAAAACTTCAAAGTGTTCTTGAGAACTTCATTTGATTTGGTGCTAAATTCATTGCTCTAGGTATTATTTTGGCAATTTGATCGCACGAACAAGTTCGTATGATATTTTTGGACTGGTGTGCATGGTTGGTTTGGAGCCCCGACGGCTCGGGTGAGTTTCGGATAGGCTACGGGGTGATTTAAAACTTAGAAAAAACTGTTGGTCTTCTTCAGTCTTGCAGCAGGCCTCAGACCTCGCAATGCAAGGTCAAGCTTCGCATTTGCGACCACTGCTTGGTTCGCATTTGCAAGCTTTTCATCGCAAATGCGAAGAGAAGCTGGGCCAGCCTATGTCCGCAAATGTGAACAATCCTCCGTATTTGGGATGGGGACAAGTAGAAGGAAGACTTCGCATTTGCGATTAGCTCAGCTCGCAAATGCGAGCATTTCTTCGCTTTTGCGAAGAAAGCAGGAGTATGAGAAACCTGGAAAATGGGATGGTTTTATCATATTTGCAAGCTTCGCAATTGCGAATTTTAGGTCGCAATTGCGACATCTGTAGCTGTGTAAAACCTAACTTAGACGGGATTTTGCTCATTTCTAAAAAATTTAAAAACAAGAAACCCTCTAGCCAATTTTCCAAAGACCACTTCTTCCCCAAATCATAGGTAAGTGATTCTTAACTCATTTATTTCAATCTTTCACTTTATTTTACAAGATTTCAACCTAGAATCTAAGATTTTCATGGTGGAATTAGGGATTTTTGGGTAGAAACCAGGGATTTCATAATTTGGGGATTTAGACCTCAATTGAGGTCGAATTCCAAAATTAATTATATATTCGGGCTCGGGGTAATTGGTAATTGGGTTTGGACCAAGCGGGCTCGGGTGTTGATTTTTGTTGACTTTTTTCCAAAATGGCTTAAATTGAATTCCTTGCAATCGTGGGTAGTTCCTAGGCTTAAATTGAATTGTTTGGTTGGTAATTTGCTAGATTCTATTGGTCGGGAGGCTTGTGTGAAGGGAAAAGCGGTGATTGAGCTTTGAGTTTGGCCATTAGAGCGAGTTAAGTGTCGTGGTTAACCTTGACTTGAGGGATTAGGTATTATTTGCCTATTTGCTACGGGTTTAGATGTTGAGAACAGTGTATAGGTGTGGTGATGAATACCTATGCGTTGTTGTCGAGTCATAACATGTGAGTGAGTCTTATTCTTGTAAATGTTGTATTCTTTGAGCACATTGTTCACGCTTGGACTAGTTATTTGATGTGTTGAGCAATTTCTTATCATGTTTACTGAACTTGGTATTAATTGAGTATTGACTCGATGTTGGGGTTGGTATTGTGAAACTAAGTGTTAAAGTAAGATTTGATCTTGATATTCCCATCTCCCCATTGTTATTGTTCATTGTTTTGGTAAAAGAGGGTGTTAAAGCACGAAGTGTGATGTTGTGCATGTTTCTAATAATTATTATGGTGAGGTTGAGTGTAAAAGCACGAAGGGTGATGCCGTGCATGTTCATATTATTTTATTTGGTGAGGTTGAGTGTAAAATCATGAAAGGTGATACCGTGCACGTTTCTATTATCTTATCTGGTAAAATTGAGAGTAAAAGCACGAAGGGTGATACCGTGCACTTTTGTTTACTGTGTTTATCCATTTCTATCTGTTTAAGGTATATTAATTTTTCATGTTCTCAGTTCCGTTGTAGTTCATGTATTGTAATCCTCTCAGCATGCCCCTCCCCAATACTTCTTGCTTTGTTTATTTAGTTGTTATTACTAGGGGTGTACATGAGGCGGTTTGATTCGTTTTTTTATTAAACCAAAATCAAACCAATTATGTCGGTTTACTAAATTCATAATCAAATCAAACCAACATAAATTCGATTTTTTCGGTTTCGGTTTCGGTTTCGGTTTTAGTCGGTTTTTTTGGTTTTTCGATTTTTTTTTTCGATTCTCCTTTTTAGTTATATTATTCTCGAAAAAGAGATCAAATAATCACCAATTGTCCGCATGATTACTATTTTTCTTAATAATATATGAGGAATACCAATTATTCGTATAAATCATAATTCCAAGACCTTCCATAATAGAAAATGACAACAAATATGAGACAAAGCAAAGCACTGTAAACTTGATAAACCTCAACACTAAAATAATCACCAATTATGTGAGCAAAATGACAAGCAGGAAGCTCGTGTGATGCGGGGGAATGGTTTCCAATATTTGGGGTTCTTTCATTTTGGAATTGGAACATAGGGAAGATATGGAATAATCTATTTTATTATTTTTTGTCTTGTTGGGTTTTAGTTTGAGTTTGATATTTATGTTATTGTATAGAATCTACTTAGTGGATAGTGAATTTACAAGTCCACAAATAAATAATATCTCAAGACATTGAAAACTATAAAATAGTTTAGAAAATACTTACAAATTAGATTTTAATGATTATTTTTTATGTATAAAATTTCTAAAATTTATTTATATATAACGTCGGTTTGGTTTAGATTCGGTTTGACTTATTTTTT
>MU766591.1:4103-21294 GCA_026770625.1 Nicotiana glauca
ATGTATTATATATTCTAAAATTGTAATAAAGATCCTCCTAGATGCTCGTGACTTGTGACACCCCGGTCGGGCTGTATTGGGCTGTATTCATATTGATTAGTATCATAAATTCATATTCAAACTGTTATATAACTGATTAACTGCTTTAAGTGGCGTACTGAGATGGTCTGGCTGGCCCTGTCATCACGAGAGGCGCCATCACGACCGGGTTTGGAAATTGGGTCGTGACAGGAGTACTCTTGCGATGCTTATGGGAAGATGAAGCACTCCAAGCTTTGCAAGAAGCGTCTTCTGGGGGTATGTGGGTCACACCAGTCTGGACCAAAGCTCCACTTCCATATAAAAGGATGGGATATTATTGGCCAACGATGGTAAAAGATTGCTTGTACTACGCTCGAAGATGAAAGGCTTGTCAATTCCATGAGAATTTTATTCATCAACCTCCTGAAGTGTTGCACCTGATTGTGGCATCCTATCCGTTTGACACTTGGGGATTGGACGTTGTTGGACCACTGCCAAAGTCCTCTGGTGGGCACCTATACATCCTGGCCGCAACTGACTAGTTCTCAAAGTGGGCCGAAGCTATTGCTCTTAAGGAAGTAAAGAAGGAAAATGTTGCAAATTTAATTCGAGTAAACATTATTTATCGCTTTGGCATCCCTCGTTACATAATAACGGATAATAGAAAGCCATTCGATAATAGGTTGATGAATAAGGTTTGTGATCTCTTTGGCTTCAAGAAACATAACTCTTCGATGTACAATGCCGCCGCCAATGGTCTAGCTGAGGCATTCAACTAAACTCTATGCAACTTGCTAAAGAAAGTCGTCTCCAAATCCAAACGAGACTGAAATGACCATATGGAAGAAGCTCTATTGGCATATAGGACGACTCACCGCATGCCAACACAAGCAACTTCTTATTCACTCGTTTATGGAGTCGAAGCCTTCTTGCCACTTGAGCGTCAAATACCTTCATTACGACTGGCTATTCAAGAAGGGATCACTAATGAAGAAAATGCTCGACTTTGATTAACAGAGTTGGAGGCTCTTGATGAGAATATGTTGGAAGCTCAACAGAGTCTTGAATGTTATCAAGCTCGATTGTCTCACGCATTCAATAAAAGAGTTTGCCCGAGATCCTTTCAAGTAGGAGATCAAGTCCTTGCCGTACGAAGACCCATAATTACTTCCCATAAACCTGTAGGGAAGTTCACTTTAAAATGGGATGGGCCATATGTTGTACAAAAATCTTACTCAAGTGGGGCTTACAAGCTTGTTGATGCAGATGGCATGAGAATCGGCCCTATCAATGGCAAGTTTTTTTGAAGAAGTACTATCCTTGAAGTTGCAATGCTCCTCGACGTACGAGCCTAAACTGCAAGTCATGACGCTCGTTGATGCATGAACTTAAACTGCACGTTGCTACACTCCTAGCCCGCATGAGTCTAAATTGTGTCGCCAAAACCAAAAAACAAAAGTACGCTAGGTTGAAAACCTTGCAAGAGGCGGCCTAGGCAAAAATTAGGACACAAAAAAAAACTCATCCCTCTAAACTACATTATGACTTGATCCTCTTCACCGAGGTACGTAGGCAGTTTAAACTTTCATTCTAAGTTCAGTCATATGAGTTTAAAAAAAAAGTTCGGCATCATGGGATCATCATATTAATTCTTTTAAATTTAAATGCATATTTAATTGAGGAAAAGAAGACAATTTGGTTCCAAGGCATAAAAGATATTTCATTTCTTCAATATTGAAAGAGTTATGTACATCAATGTTAAAAGCAGAATGAGACATCATCTTATACGAGGAATCTAAAGTTATGTATACGATCAAAAGATAAGCATGGTTGCCAACTCATTCGTGACTTCTCCATATGATGGATCATCATTGATGGCGTGCCCATGACATTAGCAACTTTCGTAATCCTTTAACTACGTGTCTTGTTGTTGAGTCGTAGGCACAATGGTGTACTTTTTTTTTGAAGTTCCCATACATGAGCATGTACCTCGCTCTCGAAAGTTCCATCATTAGTGAGAACCTTGGGCAAGCTTCACGGATATCAAAACTTCAAGTATTCACAACTTTTGGGAAATGAGTACTTCCACATAATAGTCTCTCTGCAACAAGTTCATCTTTTGCATGAAGATTTTGCTTGTCGATTGTGGAGTGAAACACCAAACTATCCACATCTTGTGTACCTTCTTCTTAATTTGAGACATTTTGAGCTCCTTCGCAAGTCTACAAAAGAAATAAAGAAGGAGATAAGATTCATGATGATATCCAAATCCATTACAAGTCTTTAGAGTCAACTTCAAAAATATTTATTAGGCTAACAAAGATTGAATGGATCCTTCATCTTCAACAAGATTATAGTTCTCGATGTCCGAATTTCATAGGATCAAACTGTTGGTGATTCCGACACTCCTAGTTGAAGATATGGTTTTTCTTGCCGGAAGTACACAAACCTGAAAGCTCCTTGCGATCAGTTCGACTTAGAAGATTTTTCTGTTTCCAGCCCTAGAGGATTCCTGCATAAAATTCATATGCGATTCATCTATATGAGTTTACTTTGTAACGCACAAACGGATCACAATTTGGATATTCCTAGCTCGAGATATGAATTTTTCTACTGGAGCGTGCAAAGCTGAAACGCAGCAAGAAAAACGTCTAGATAAATTTCGAGAGATTGCTGCATCCAATCTAGAAGGAATACTTCTGTGATATTTCGAGGATTTTCTTATATCTGAGTCTTCTTTCTAGTGGCACAAATGACTCATGATTTTGATGTTCTTGGCTCAAGATACGATTTTTTTTGCCGGAACTACATGAATCTGAAAGTTTACTGCAACAAGGTGGATTTTGAGAATTTTCTGTTTCCACCTCGAAAGGAGTTATGCCGTGAAATTAATATGCGATGCAGGTCTCTGAGTTTACTTTCTAAAGGTGCAAACGAATCGTAATTTGGAGTTTTATAGCTCGAGATATGAATTTTTCGACAGGAGTTCACAAAGCAGAAACAAATGCAAGGCTGACATCAGGAGCGACTTCAAAATAATATCGCGACCAATCTAAAAGGAGTTCTGCCGCGATATTTTCAGGTGTTGTAGGTGTCGAACTTATCTTTTTGTTGTTGCAGACGTCTTGGGATTCTGATACCCATAGCTTGAGATATGTGCGTTCCAATGATTGCATGCAGCTGTGAAGCCGAAAAGACAGATTTGTGCATCGCCTTCAAAAGTTTATTCCGACTTGTCCTGGTGCAAGTTTTGATTCTGCAAAACCAAGCAGATTGCAGTTTGGACACTCCTAGGTCGAGATATAGTTTTTTCAATGCAAGCATGAAATCCTATAAAGTCAAAGCAGCAGAGGCACGCCAAGTGCTTGCTCGCCGAAGTTGGAAAGGCCTACTCCAGTTATCTTCCTCGCCAGCCCGCAACAATGCGATGTGGTACATGTCGCACTCGCCACTAATGAAATCTGGTCTCTCCGAGCCTCCAAGAATAGGGATTTCATCGCCGAGGTTAAAAGGACACTTCATGTGTCTCTCTCGCCAAGCCGCAATGAAGAGACGAGTAATTCAATCGCGAGAACTCTCTCAAAACCCTACAAAAGAAAATAGTTTGGGAGTCCTTGGTGCCATAGCACGATGTTTCTGCTTCTGCGGATACGGTGCCAGAGAAAGGTCAGAGCCCTCTCCAATTTGGATGGCGAACACAAGTCCTCAAAAGTACAAGATGAACAACTTTACATCCCAAAGTCGAGCATCTTCCACTAGGGCAAGCGAGCACAACTTGTGAAAGCATCTAAAGCCTTTGCCATCATATCCTCATAAACATGCAAAAAAAAAAGATTGGGGGGGAAGGATGCATGAGCCCACGATTCTAAGTGCATGAAGTTTTTTGGCGATCTAGTTGATCTCTATTGAGTTTGAGGGCTGCTCTAGCGTCATACATCCCTGCTACAGTGTTGTCTCTCAATGTTTCGTCGTTATTGAAAAATTGAGTTACCAGTGATAGCAAGCTTATCATGATTGAGCATGTGTCCGTAAGACCCGTTAATCTAAAGCTCAGGACTCATTTTTGATCAATGCAATTGCAACATTTCTCTGTAATCAATGTACGTAGTTGCGGGGCTCATCCATGGCTCTGAGTAATCTGTTGTTGTTTAGTAGGAAAATCTACAAGGAAATAATAATAGGGTAGTACGTTAGGGGCAGTAAGGCGCAGGAAGCATAAGGAAGCAACGAAAGATGTCAAATAATTTGACAGATACTTAGCCAGATATTTCGAGAATAAATGCCGCCTTTCCTCATCCCATTTTTTTCTCTTTGGCTTAAACTGCGGTATAGGTAGAAGGAGCTGGTACGGAAAAACCTTCTGTATAAGGTTCGAAATGGTGAATTGAGGGGGTTTCTTCGTGTTAGTTCGTGAGTCATGATGATCCTTTTCTGTTCATGTGTTTTAAGGGTCAACTCCTGTCTATTTATAGAGTTAAAGGACGGTTGAAGCAATTGAATTTTAGATGGACTCAAATTACCATCTTGCTAAGTTTACTACTGTCACAATTCTAATTGCAAGAGGAAGCAGTAATCAATTTCTACGTGGACTTTGTATCTGGAGATTATATTCTTCTTATTCAAAGGGTTGTTTTATTTAATCAAAATTTTGTTCAAGTTAACTGTGCTTTTTTTCTCCAACGTGGATTTGGAATTCTTAGCTTAGGTCGTGTAACGTCTTTTCACAAAAAAGGGTACTGCTTATCGAAGTGCTCAAATACTTCATTTGATAAAAAGATGTGGAGTAATTATTGTCACATGTACTTCAAGCTTCGCCGTTGAAGTTTGACAAGTCTACAAATCGATGCAACTTGAAGTAGGGGGCATTTGTAGACGATTGAATTTTATTTGAGTTTAAGTCCATTAAGTTATTTGGACCACATGATAAATTCAAAGACGTGTCAGCCCAAACAATGATTACGGGCTAGAATAATTAAATTTATTATTTAAATCCAATATGCGTATATGGATTTAATTAAGAGCCCGAGTTAATTGGGCTAGTTCATCTTGTCGGACTTCAAATGATAAGCCCAAAATCCATGCCACGTGTCAAATGACATGGCACGCCAAGTCAAATCAAGGGCCACTAAAATCACGCCACGCGCATAAGTGATGTAGTATGACAAGTCAAATGCAAGGACCAATTAAATGTCGCCAAATAATCAAATGACATGGTTCAACCAATTATGTGCAAGCTTATCACATAGCTGTAGTGATAGGTTTGATGACTCAAGTTGGACAATGAAATTGGAGGAAAAAGATATGTGTTTATCACAAGTTCTCTCCCCTACAACTATAAATAGGGGGTCTCCATAAGGCCAAAGGAACAAGAAAAGAATACATATTGAAGCTCTCCTCCATAGTGGTGATTCACAAGTCTTCCGCATAGCAAGAAATCATCGTCTCCAAGGGGTGAGCCGCAAGTTTTCCATCCTCCACGTTTGTGATCAAAGCCTAGCTCCGCATTCGTGGTCAAATCCCAAACAACAAGTGGTCCATCAATTCAAGTACAAGTGAAGCTCTCGAATTGGCAGTCGTGAGGAGAAGAATCAGAGGATTACATCTTTTAAACTTAAGATTTTTCAAAGATTGTAACCCGCGTGAATTATTGAAATACAAATACTTTTATTTGTCGTTATATTTCTTGTCTTGATTATTATTTTCAGGAACAAAATTTTAGTTGTTACAAATAGAAAGTGTAACTCATGTCTGATATTTTATTTTTTTCATTCCATGTAGAAGAGGAGCGCGATGGTAAAGTTGTCTTCATGTAACCTATAGGTCATGGGTTCGCGCCGTAGAAACAACTACTTATGTTTGTGTTACGGTTATTTGTCTACATCACACCTCTAGGGTACGGCCCTTCCCCGGACCGTACATGAATGCATATGCTTTTTGCACTGGGTTGCCCTTATTCCTTGTGGATGAAAAAATTAAGTTCTTTAGTATCAAACCTATGTTTTAGATAACTATGTATGTTCGACATGATTGTTTTACAAGAATAGAGATGGGCGGCCGTTTTGAAAAGAGAGGATCAGATGAGAAAAATTCCTTTTGCAGCCGTTTCAAGTAGCTATTTTCTTGGATAATCGCGCTTATTCTTCACTTGTTTTGCTATAGCTATTGTTACTAGTATTGTTTTTCCTGGTTTGATATTGGTGTTATGACCATATTAAAGAACTTTTTTTTATTCTGTTTTCATACAGTGGAGCTTTTTGATGGACCGAGGTTCCTGTGGTATTTACTCTTAGCGTTGAAAAGGTTGTTCAATTGCCTTTATCATATTTATTGTGCTGCTTATTATAATTGGTATCAATTTTTGCTTGATTTTGTTCACTCCTCTGGATTAAAATGGACTAGTGAACTTCCGCGAAAAAACCTCTTTATAGAATAATATTTTAATATTTTTTAAATATTAATATTTTAATATTCGAATATTAAAAATAATAAAAGTAGGTTATATATACCTTATTGTTTACCTTTTCGTTCTTTTATATCATGTTGGGGTTCACAAAAGAAAGGAGAAAGATAAAGGAGCTATTCATAATTGACTCTTTTAGTTGCTTGACACGGGTACATACTTTTTCATCTTTATCTTTTTTATGGGGTATAGTAAATTAAAGTGAATAGGTATTTCTTTTCTATCCACGGAATATAGACATGTTATTTTTATGAAATACATGTAAAATTGTGAGTTCTAGTCTTCCCAAGAGCAAGTGGGAAGTTCTCGGAGGAAAGGATACTGGGAGTCTATTTAGAAATATCCTCTTTATCTCAGGGTAGGGGTAAGGTCTGCGTACACACTACCCTCCCCAGACCCCACTAAGTGAGATTATACTGGGTTGTTGTTCTTGTTGTATGTAAAATTCACGAATATATACAAATATTTGTGGGGGAGATACCATTACCACTGCATGTCTACCGTCTGTCGTTATCGCAATCTTCAAATCGCAACAATTTTGATCCTTTTTCATTCATCAAAGTATTTATCGATAGTCTGGCTAGGATCTACACTATCTTGGGCAAAAGTTACATTAACTTACAAATTAATGAGTCAACGATTAGGAAACCCATAACTCATAAGCATCACATTTGTATGACCGGAAACTCCGGGAATTATAGAGGTGTTTGGCTAAGGTTATAAGTTAGTCAAACTGGCTTATAAGCACTTTTTGGCTTATTTACGCGTTTGGTAAAATTATAAGTGTTCATAAGTTAAGTGCTTATAAATCAAAAATAAGCCAAAAGCCATAAGTTGGTCCTCCCCAAATTATCAAATTTGAGCTTATAAGCACTTTATGTTTGACCAAAATATTTACTATTATATCCCTAAAATACTTCTTTTTAAAACAAAACTCTTCGTATACCCAGTTCTTCAGCTGCTCATTATTAATTTCAGCACTTTTATCCAAACACATAACTGCTTATCTGTATTATATTAAAAGCACGAAAGCCCTTAGCGAAATGTCGTTCGCCTTTTTTATCCTTTAAAACATAGAATTCACATTGGACAATATAGTAATTTAAGTATTTCATTAATATTTAATAAAAATTGAACAATTTTGGAATGTTTACGATATTATTTGGTAATTTTTTTTCAGAATTATTTTGTTATTAAATTTTTCTTTACTTATTTGTTATAATATTTTTCTTACATAAGGAAAGTTAATAAAAACAATTTCCTTAACTTTTGCTTCTCTTTACTGCACTGTAAATGACTTCTTTTGCTTGCATTAATTATTTGGTAAAAATTTCTTCACGTTTCTTATGCAAGGAAAGTAAATAAAAATAATTTCCTACACTTAAAAAAATCCTACACTTTAGCTACTCGGTTCAATCTCAATGACTGACCGTATGTGTATTTGATTTTGGTTAAATTTCCTACTATTTGGAGTAGTAAATATTTAGTAAATTTTTTTGTACGCTAGAATAGTTAATAACTTTTTTCCTAAACTTTTACTATTTTGTTCAGCTCTCAATAATGACTTTATTTGTCATACAAGAAAGTAAATACGCACGTAATTTTGTAGCTAGATTGTCCACGAGCATATAATTTGTTTTATGTGTCAAATTGTGTACCAAACTACTTTTATAAAATAAGCTACAATGTCACAAATTAATCGTCAAACTACGTCATATTCCAACACCGTAATTCCAGATTTTGTTTCTTTTATTAATATCGACTTTTTTTGCTACTTCGTATTTTGCAAGCACGTTTGCATGCACCAGTTTTTATTGTTGCATCAACAAATTTATCTTTATTGTTGCATCAACAAATTTATCTTTATTGTTGCATGAACAACTTTTTATTATATAATTTTTGTTTTATGTTTTGGACGTGGCTAATTTCACATCTCACGTAATTTATAAATTTAATACAGTTTATTGAAAAATTGCAATTTATTCATCACAGAAAATCGGTTAGACAGACGATCTAATTCTTATTGCTTAAATTAGTATTGTTTTTTCTTTGTTGTATGATTAAAAATACTTATTGCTATGCCAGCTCAAGTTGCTTGTTTTAAATAGAATTAAAAATTAGACTACATACTTTAATTCTGTGTAATATTAATAATTTGCGTTATTTGCAATTGAATCATTTAAATTTAACATTTACATCCGTTCAGGTAAAGAATCTTCCTTATATTATAGAAATAACTAATTATTGAATTAGTTACTTTGATAACTTATAAAACTCTTATGATTTATTTTAGGTACACCTACAACGGCCAGTAAAAAGGAATTGTCAGAGCAACGTGTCCCAATAAAAAATCTATGTGTATTTGATTCATGTTAGGTAATACGAGTGTTAGTGTTTACGGGTGGACTAGTAAAAGAGTTCAACAATAAAATAAATCAAGGCACCAGAAAATTTTTTATGTCTTTCTATATTGTAGTTTTAACAATCAGATTAACTTAAAGTGAAATTTTTTACACGGAACAAAATTCACGCTACACTTTTTTATGGTTATATAGAGATGTGGAAAAATTATTTACAACAAAACAAGATCTAAAAAAGAACGAAAGCTCTTAGTGATATATCGTTTGCCTTTTTTACACTTTAAAAATAAACATTACATTGGACAAAATTATAAAAATTTACTTTCCTAATATTTAGGATCTTGACATAAATTAAGATTTTAGTTATTAAATATCTCCTTATTCAACAAGGTAGGAAGTCCTAATATTTAGAATTTTAAGTCAACCAAGATTTTATATATTACAATTCCTTTCTTTGAAAAGTTGGTTGTCCAAATACGAGAAAAAAAAATATGATTGAATCTGATTATAATAATTTATTATAAAATTGAGGTTCGATGTAATTTATATTGCTGATCAAATCTCACTAATGAGTGATTCAATGTAATTCAACTAAAATATTGCATATTAAAAATAAAACTATAATGAGCTAATATTGATAATTTGATTCAACAAAAAAATCATAATAATAGTATTTTTGGTTGTATGTTTATTATAATTACAGTTGAATATAACAATTGTAATTATTCACAAAATATTACCATATGTACGAAGTCTTAATATTTAAAAATTTAATATAATATAGATAATTAATATATTATTGTTTTCGATTATGACCACTTATCAGAAAATTTTCTTTTCCTTTCCATAAATAGGTTTTCCCAACGACAATAGGGATTCTTACTTGTTTTTGCATGATTTGGAATTGGAGTGACAAATACATGATTTATTCAAAATCTTAAATAATAATTTATTCAAAGTTTACATTATAATTTTAACCTACAAATTGTAGCTTTATTTAGTTAATCAGATTGTATTGCACAATAGTCTATGAATCTTCACTTAATTTTAACATAAAAATAGTAAATTTTAATTACATGTAATTTATCACATCGCCTTTAATATGAAATAAAAAATAAAGCAAAAAAGAAAACTCATTATAGAATAATGAAGGTGGCAATTACACCCAAAGAAAAAAACTACAAACTTTTAATTTATAATCATAGACTACTTTCTTCCGTTCTTTAATTTTTATTAAATTATAAATACACTGTTCAATATTATAGTTAAATAATTTTAAAATTTGTATATTTATTAAATTAGGGTTCACTCGCAAAGCGCGTACCCTAAAGTTAGTATTTTAAATCAGTTTCAGCACCTAAAAGTATTTTTCAGCACTTAATGCTTATGAGCTAATCTAAATCAGGTAAGCCAAACGGGCTCATAGTACCTTCGACGACTCTGACACAAAGTCGAGGAAAACAAACATAAGCCGTTGGATTACAATGGGATTTGAAAATCAAACACCATACATACATGACAGTTGAAAATAAAAATAGAAATTTAATTAATAGATATTGAAAATTAAACAACACATATACATGAAGGTTCAAGGTTCAAGAGTTCCTCACTGATGGTTTATTACAACCACAACAACGACCCAGTATAATTCCACTTAGTGGGGTCTGGGGAGGGTAGTGTGTACGCAGACCTTACCCCTACCCTGGGGTAGAGAGGCTGTTTCCAAATAGACCCCCGACATCCTTCCCTCCAAGAACTTCCCACCTTGCTCTTGGGGAGACTCGAACTCACAACCTCTCGGTTGGAAGTGGGGGTTGCTTACCATCCCACTGATGGTTTATTATCTTTTGTAATGTAAATGATCGGCTGGCCAAAAAAAAAAATCAATTGATGAGGAAAGTAGATAATTATACCCTTAACAGAGTCATTGTCACAAGAATTGTGCATTCATCACCAGAAAATAACCTTTGTCAGAAGAATGGGTGGAAAGGTCGAAAGGTTAAAACGAATTTCTTTTTCATTCATTATTTATTATGCATAATATTAGAGAGAAATTTTTGAAGAGTGGAAGGTTGCAATGATTCGAGTAAAAAGAAAAGGGTGTAACGGTTAAAATTTGAAAGTAATGGTTTTCGTTTCTGTATTTCTGGAATTTAATAATGGATTGCTGTACTGAATTGAGTGAAAGAAAAATCTAAAAATTGACAAAATAGATAAATTCATTTCCTCGTCAATGAGATATGCCACATCATCTCTTAAGATCCCTCATTTATATATAGATATATAGATAGATTGGGAAAATATTAACTAGAGTTTATCTCGTTGCGATCCTTATTTTTGTGTTGGTTCTTTATATCAAATTATGCCAAATGTCATGTCCGTTAAAACTTGGATGGACAGTAAAAGTTACAGTCAAAACTCTCTATAATAACATCCTTATATAACAATGATTCACCATAAAAGTTAAGTTTTTCAAAATTAAACATCATGTTTTGTTAATAATATTTTTTTTATAATAGCAATTCTCTGTAATATCCAAAAATATCCGTAAAAAAATGACATTATTAAAGAAAGATTTGATTGTATATGAAAAAGAGTATAAAGGGGTCCATAAAAGTCAATATCGACAAAAATATTTTGACTACCACTAAAAAAGCCAATAACAATGACGTTCAAATAACAGGTCCTTAAGGGATCATAGTGATTAGAATTATTATAATCCACAAGTGCAAATCTAGGGATCAAATTTTCGATCACTAAACAGTGTATGGGGTCACTATGTTTGGTGTCTACAGATTTTTAAGAACACCTTTTTTTAATCCTAAAAAGTCTTTAAGAACAAAAATTAAGATAGGGTTAAACATCTATAAGGGAATGAGCATTATTGATCCCTAAATGTCTATTTTAAGCTACAAGAAAATTGCTTTCTAGCGTCTCACAGTTAATAATGGGTTAATATTCCTTGTCCCTATCATGACTAGGCACCACCAAGTTTTGCTGTAAAAATAGCACGGTATAGTCAGTTTTCGGATTGGTCAATTAAAAATACTCAGCGATTACCAAGTCAATAAAAAATAGCCACCGTTTTGCTGCAATAGAGACCGGTCCAGCATAATATACTGGAGTTCGGTGTACTTGTGTATGAACTCCAGCATATTATGCTGGACCGGTATACTTTGCTGGCTCCAGTATAATATACTGGAGACTGGAGCACTGGTGTTCCAAACTCCAGTATATTATACTGGACCAATATACTTGCTGAAACTCCAGTATATTATGCTGTAGTTCTAGTGTACTTATGTTGGAACTCCATCATATTATGTTGGAGTTCCAGCATACTATCCCGGAACTCCAATATAATGTGTTGGAGTTCAAATATACTTATGCTGGAACTCTAGTATAATATACTGGAGTATTTTTCGGGTTTCGAATAGTGTTTTCGCTCAAATTTATCTTTACATAAAAAGTGACTAAATTCCGATTACTTTTGAAATTGAGTTATTTTTGAACGACCACTTATAAATCTTGCTATTTTTAAATTTCTGTAGTCCCACAAAAAGAAAAAGAGAACACGTGCGTTGGTTGAGCAAGCTACTATAATTATAATTTTGTTTTTAAATATTAATATTCTTGTTTTAACTATATTATTCTCTCTCAACTTAATCAGAGTAAGGTAAAATTTATTAATTCTTTTCTAATTTTTGAAAATGACGAGTAACTTGACCAATTCAAAAGACCGGAGCGAGTATGATTGATCCTTAAGGGTCGTTTAGTTGGGAAATAAGTTATTCCAAAGTTAATTATCCCGTGATTGTTATGCTATCTTCCTATAGGGATAAAGATAATACTACAATCCCAAGATAACTAATCTCAGGATTAGTTATACCGTAATTTTATTCCAATCAAACGTGGGATAAACTCATCTCCAATTTACTGCCGAGAAGAATTAGCCGTTATCCATCGTACCGAACAAGCCATAAATGTCTATATTAACCTATAAGAAAATTTCTTTCTAGCATTCCACGTTTAGTAATGAATTAATATTCCTTGTCCATGCAAGGGCATGATCGTGATTGTCACCCTGTAGATATCTTATGGAATTAGTCGAGATATGAACAAACTGGCTCAAATATTATAATTCTAAATTGTCATAGGTCATCTAGAGTTTTAAAACCTAATTCTATGTTTCGAAGTCTGAAATATCTCATTTTAGCCTTTCTCGATTTACGTGCGCAGTCTGGTGTTTGCCCGGAAAGCTTTTTGTTAAAAATTGATAAAATATAAAATATTTCTTCTGAAATCCATTTGAGTTATCTTCGGTCAATATTTTGAGCAAACGGACCCGAATCCGTATTTTGACGGTCCCGGTGGGTATGTATCGTGATTTGGGACCTGGACGTATGCCCGTAATCTAATTTGGAGATCCTTAGCTCGAGTTATTGATTTTTGTCAAAAATTAAAAGTTTAAAGGTTTAATGATTTTTAAGAATTGACCGATGTTTGATTTTGTTAATACCGGGTGCGTATTTTGGTTCCGAAGTTCGGTACAAGTCCATTGTTATATTTATGACTTGTCTGTCAAATTGTGTGAGAAACGAAATTATTTTGACGTGATTCGGACGTCAGGTTGTTAAAATAGAAGTTTAAAAAAATTTTTCAAAATTTTATTTGATTTGCTATCTGATTTGTAGTTCTAGGGAGTTTTTAGCAAAAATTATCCCTTATTTTTAAGAGTAGGTTCAACTTTGTCCTTTAAATATGACTCTGAGCACCATTCTTTTAGTCTAAGTAACGGAAAATACTCACTTCTGTTAGAAAACTAAGGGACTGACCTGCCTCTTTCCCCCTCAAAATTAGTCCATTTTCTTCTTGAAATTTTTACCTCCCATAGCAAAGGTTAACACCTTATTTATTTTAAATAAATATCATTTAAAAAATTTATATTCTATAGATACCTTTTAGGGTTTATAACTATTTTCTTTCTCTCTCTACTTTGATACATCACATTCTCTTCCCACATCCCATTAAAATTTCCGATCTCCTTCTCCTTTTATCGGATTTGTGCAAATCTCACTTTAGAAATTGCTCCGGCTCCCGCATCCGACGACTGCAATGACATATTCCTATAGTATGTTTTCACTTCCGGATCAAAAATCAAACCCTCCGACCCTAAAAATCAACCCTACAAGGACAACAACGACATTTTGATTGTTTTCGAAAAATTTCGATTTTGAGAAGCTCCAAGGTTGTGATTTCTGATGTTTCTAGCGACAAGGACTTTAAAGAAGGAACACATGAGGCTAGTATCATATCAGAAGAAATGGAGAATAAACAAGATATAGAAGGACCTTTTAGATAGAGAGGGAAAGGTTAACAGCAGAAAGTGACTACTGATAGCAGATGCGTTACGGCTGCTAGCAATTTCTTCTTCAGCGATCTTTCTCTCATCGCTGCTTATGGAATCATGGTCGGAATCCGATGGGTCATCGGAAAATTATGGACTGAAATAGGTCGTCTGAAGTTTAGGGTTGAGCAATTCGAAGATTTTGGTACCTTTTTTAAGAGCATTTCAATATATCTCGCTATATTTCTATGTATTTCATTGTAATATTCATTAACTTTTTCTTTATTGTAATTCAATGTATTTCGTTGTATTTCATTGTATTCAGTGTCTTTTTTTTTCTCATTGTATTTCAATGTATCCCTCTATATTCTATCTATTTCATTGTATTCATTGTCTCGTTGTATGCCATGAATATATTCATATGCTTTTTTATTTAATATAATTTATGTATTCAGATGTATTATATAATTTTTCTGAAAATTGCTATGTTTTGAGGGTATTTTGCAGTTGAGAATCTTTTTTATAACTGAAAAATACAAACTTTGTGTGTTATAATTGAGTTATGTTAGGAGTCTATTATGTTAATTGATTCACTTTCCGTTTTAAAAACAGTGTAATCCCCTATTTCACGCCGTGAATACAGTCGAATATAATAATCTGTCCAACTGTAATTCTATGTTTCACTCCATGAATACAGTCGAATACACTCGAATACAACAACTAGTTAGTTGGACTTCCCTGATTCACGCATATTTTTTCTACCGTATTCATGAATACAATAGCTTAAATATATTAAATACATCTTATAAACAAAGAAAAAGTATCTATATTCTGTAATATAGCAAATGATATGTATAAATGACTAATTACTACTAAAAAATATTACTTTATGAAAATTTCTCTTTCTTCTTTTCCACCACAAAACACAACTCTTTCACCTCATAATATGGATATCTGTCATTGTCATTGGCTCAGGTTCATGACTAAATTCATGTTCGCACTGACGTTTTCAAAAAATATTCGATTGCTTGTTCATTACATAAATTAACATGTTGTTCATCACTAGATGCTCTATAAATTACTGTTGCGTTTAGGTGTGAAGAACTACATGAAATGTTATGTTTGCTGAACCGTTCCAGTATATATATCTTCCTCTGGTGATAACCCTTCATTTCAGTGCAGTTTGATTTTCTACATATCAAGTAGAGGAAAATGAAATTAGCATATGGTTATTACTTAATTACCAGTACAAGTTTCAGTTTCTTATGTGCAAAACTCTTCTGTAGCTTCAGTTCTCAAACGTTTTTTATATCTTGCAGATCTTGCTTTATCCTAAATATTCCACAATCAAATTTCTTCGTGAAGTATTTCTCTGCTTTCTTAAATTGCTTAGCAACTTGTTGGAAGGTCACTTTAATTCTCAGAAAATTAAATAAAAGGGCCTTCTAACTCAACATCATTTTTTTTAAAGTTCTGACTCATCTCTATTAGATTCAAAGGTACTCTCCCGAATGCGAAAAATGAATTGGGGTTGGATGGATTTTCTTCATCGCGAACGTGATAGTTGGGTCCCGAACGCAGAGCAATGGGGGCCTTACCCATCGCGAACGTGCAGCTTTAGGGACCTAGGGGAGGGGATAATCGTTCTTCTACGCGAACGCAAGCACTAGCTCCTGAATGCGAAGGCCGGAGGGGGGGGGGGAGAGCAGCCTTTGCGAATGCGAAGGACTCGCGAACGCGAAATCCACTTGGGCTGCTGCACATCGCGAATGCGAAGAAGGCCTGACGCCCAGACCTTGAAACATTTCAAAAACGAGATTTCTCCCATTTTTTTCATAACCTTTCCATTAGAGCTCGGACCAGGAGCGATTATGAAGAGAAAATTCAACATCAATTCATAGGTTTGTACACTTTAACTCATTTCCTTCAATTTCTAACATCACATATTAATTCCTAGCCCTAATCTTTGTTCTTCCATGGTAGGAAACTAGGGATATAGAAAGAATTGAGGTTTTCAGCAAATTGGGGATTTAGACCTGAATTTGAGGTCAAATTCCGAAACTAATTACATAATCGAGCTTGGGAGTTAATGGGTAAAAGGATTTTGGTCCGAACCGCAGGTTTTGACCAAGCGGACCCAAGGTCGATTTTTGACTTTGGGGGAAAGTTTGAAAATTCTAAATTTATGGATCAAAATTGATTCCTTTAGCAATATTTGATAGTATTAAGTCAACTGTGGCTATATACGAGTGATTTGGAGGCGGATTCTAGGGGAAAGGCATCGGTAAAGCTCTGAATTGACTTCGGAGTGAGGTAAATATTGAGTTTAACCTTGACTTGAGGGAATTAGGAGCCCTCGGATTATGTACTATGTGAATTTCATGTGTTATGGCATATATGCGAGGTGACAAGTGCTTATACGCCGCCGAATTACTTGTTTTCCCGCTTTTCGTTAATTATCTCATTCCCTATCTTAAATGTTATATACTCTAAATGCCTTCCATGCTTAATTGTTATATGTTAATTCGCGTTTCCTTCTATTAATAATGTTAGATCCTTTCATAATTTCATGATTCATAGCTACTTGCCTTAGCTGACTTACTTGCACATTCTAATTATAATTTACCAGACTTGATTTACTTTGTAGTATTACCAATATGAATTCCCGTGTTATACAAGGTTTTTTTTGTTCAGTTTGGTATTTATTGATCGTAAAGGTTCTCGTGATTTGAATTATTAATTTGACTATGCACATTGAGTATTTGGTAATGATATGGTGGGATCAGGTTGCACGCAACAACATGTGAAATAAGGGTGGATTGATATGGTGGAATAAAGGTGAATTTTACTGATACTGTGGGATCGGGTTGCACGTCGCAACAAGTAGAATAAGGTTGCATTGATAAGGTAAAATAATGGTGAATTATGATTATGATATTGATATATAGTGAGATCGAGTTTCACATCGTAATATATATATATATATATATATATATATATATATAT
>MU766596.1:7733-29525 GCA_026770625.1 Nicotiana glauca
ACTCTCTGAAGCGACCCAAATTTATCAAATTACCACACGTACCTTTCAATTACACATGAGACCTTCTAACAATATACATAAAAATCGTACCCCTTAAGAACACTCCGCAGGAGATAACCCACCTGCTTAGCCTCAATTTAGTATTTCAGTACACCTTCCACCATTATATACGTTACACAGTCATTTAGTCTTCCTGAGTCTGAACTCATATCGCCACACGTAATGTACTTCACTTCTCAACTAGGAGATACGAAAATATTTTTCAAGTGCCCATAATTCGAGTTACACATCAAGCCACAATAGGAATCGAATCACTTAACAGTCTATCTACTATCCTGCAGACTTCTTCGCCATTACCAAGTCATATAGAAACATTACACAGTACCAACATACTCATTACGTAGCTATCCAGAACAACACTGAACGTATAAGTTCATAGCACCCGCTCACAAAATCAGCACCTTGGTGCTCAAACCATAAGCAAAGATCCGGCCTCAAGTCCTCCAGACTGGCCCAACATCGAACTCACAGGATCATATCTCGCCCCTCGATCGGGGAATCACAAACCATCAGGGCACATACAATACTAAGCGCTCATGTGTGCATACAGACGTGTGGAAGGAATTTCAAGAGTTATATCTCAAGCTGATTCAAGTACGCACGATAAGAATTCCAAGAAAGTGAAGTGTTTCCTAAAGGTTCTGCAGCCTCTCGAGGATAAATACAGACGTCTCTGTACCGATCCGCGAGACTCTACTAACCGGCTCATGACTCATGAGGCCTAGTAACCTAGGCTCTGATACCAACTTATCACGACTCCAATCCCGGTCGTGATGGCGCCCAACACAACTGCTAGGCAAGCCCGGCCATTTACACTCTCAACCCCAGCATGAAGCTCAAACCAACTGCGGACGTCAGGCAGCTACCTCGACCACTCCATAAAAACTCTGAAACAACAACTAGCTCAACTAAGCTCCCAAAATACCTGAATCTTCACACATGGTGCAGGGAGTAAAATGAGTACTTCCAACTCAGTGGTAATAAGAGTAAATAATGCTGAGAGGAAAGAAATCACGTAAGAGCACTCCATCATGCTATAAAAGGACAGTACAACCCTTTTTAGAAACAATAATTCCATGAAAATCCTTTATAAAAATATCTAGCTCAGTTTAAAAACCTCTTTTGAAAACATCTCTTTCTTTCCTTATTAACAGTTAAGCATATGAATGCGATATCAAGTAGTGCAAGTCCGCACACAAATCAGCCACTCGGGCACAACACTCCTTTAGCAATTTACACCAGGGCATCTGGTCAACAAGGCAAGTAATGCATGTATGCCAATAATATATGAGTGCTAAATGTCATGCCACATAGTACAAACAGACACCAATGCATGAATGCAATGCAATGCATATGATGGTACACTCCGGTACCCACTGCGGCGTGCAGTCCGATCCATTTGGGCACCCGACGTTCACTGTGGGTGTTCAGAGTCCAAAGGGGCTCCTACAACCCAAGCACAATATCAATATCACTCCCGCTGCGGCGTGCAGCCCGATCCATGCATAGTCATGAATGCACATAAGCCCCTTGGGTAATAGTAAAATAGCAGTTCTCAGCTCAAAACGTCAGAAAAATATCATTTAAGTTTTCAAATCTTAGAAAGATGGTTGAGTTTGCAAAACAATATTTAGAAACTTAGACTGAGATCAAATAATATGCAACGCAATGCAAAAACAGTGATATCAATCCCTAAAGGATTCAAATAATCGGCACGAAGCCCAAAATATGGCAATCAGCCCAAATCATGGTAGCATCAAGTGGTTTTCAATCAATCGCGCAGTAAAATCAACAATCGGGACGGACCAAGTCACAATCCCCACGGGGCTCTACCCCACGCTCATACCTGGCGTGCAAGTCACCACAATACAACACTATGACATGCAAATCCGGGGTTTCAAACCCTCAGGATATCATTCACAAGTATTACTCACCTCGAACCGGTGAAATTCCTTGCTCGCGACGCCTTTGCTCCTCAAATTGGCCTACACGCGCCTCGAATCTAACCAAAATCAGAGCGAATGCATTACAATATGCTAAGGGAACAATACCCAATTGAAAGAACTGAAAAAATACTCAAAAACACGAAATTGGCAAAACCCGAGCCCCGGGCCCACGTCTCGAAAAATTATGAAACTTACATCACCGTCTTCCTTATCTCGCCACGAGTCTAACCATGTAAAAATCATTCAATTCCAATATCATTTCGACCCTCAAATCCTTGATTCTATCCAAAAGGGTTTTCTACCCTTTTCCAACAAATTTCTCTGATTAAACGCTAAAACTCGTAATAGATTCAAGTTATACAACCAAAATTTAGTTACGAACACTTACCCCGTTGTTCTCTATGAAAATCGGACCAAAAATCGCCTTGACCGAGCTCCAAATCGTCAAAAATGGGAAATGGGAACGAAGTCCCATTTCCAGAACTTAACATTTCTGCCCAGGCCATTTTCGCTTCTGCGATAAAAATGTTGCTTCTGCGACTTCCGCTTCTGCGGATTTGACCTCTTTTGCGACCAAAATTCTGCTTCTGCAATAGCGCAGGAGCGGTTCCAAAATCCGCTTTTGCGGAACCAACGCACAAGCCACAACACCGCTTATGCGGTCCATTTTTCGCACAAGCGAGAACGCTTCTGCGGTCCGGACCTCCGCTTCTGCAGAACTTAAGCACCTGCGACTTCTCCTTCGCTTCTATGGAACCACTTCTGCGGTCCATTTCTGCATAATCAAAAATGCCAGATACCAGAACCCTTCAGCAGTCTCCAAACACCAAATTTCATCCCGTTAGCCATCTGAAATCACCCAGAGGCCCCCGGGACCTCAACCAAAAATAGCAATACATCCTATAACGTTATTCAAACTTGTTCCAATCATAAAAACGCATCCAACAACACTAAAACCATCAAATTTCGTCGGATTCAAGCCTAAGTTTCTTAAAAACTTCCAAATTGCACATTTGATCAAAAACCCAACCAAACGACCTCCGAATGACCTGAAATTTTGCAGACAAGTCCAAAATCACCTAACAAAGCTACTGCAACTCTCGGAATTCCATTCTGACTCCCGGATCAAAATATCACCTAGCAACCGGAATCCGCCAAAATACTAACTTCGCCAAAATAGGCTAACTTCTTCACCGGACCTCCAAAATTACTTCCAATTGCGCTCCTAATCCTTAAATCATCAATCGGAGCTAACCGAACCATCAGAATTAAATTCCGAACCCTTTAACTCATAATTCGACATCCGGTTGATTTTTCCAATTTAAGTCTTCTTAAAAGAGACTAAGTGTCTCATTTCTTAATAAAATCACTCCAATTAAATTCTAACGCACCCAATACCGATAATGAAACATAATGGAGCAGAAAAATGGAAGAACGGGGTAGTTACACATGAGACGACGAGTCAGATCGTTACACTTTTTGATACTGCCATCGTATGCCATTATACCACTTCTTGATAGAGAAGTAGTTCCGTTCTACCAATTCCTTCATGCTGACTCGTTCTACTTCTATATACCTCTTTGATTTAACTATTTTTTGAAATATCCATGATGAATTCCTTGGGTTGATATCCCACACTTCTTTCTTCTTCCCGTAATATAGATGAATCCATTAAATCCATAACTTGTCCTTTTTCCTACACAGATTCCATAATAGCATGCAAATTGCAGCTTTATTCCATATATGCATGTCTAGTGCATTATTCCATATATGCATGTCTAGTGCATTGAATCCCTTCCTCCTATACCCTTTCACCAGTTTATGGCTTAATATTATGTTATCTATTATGACTCTTCCAGGAACAAACCCAGATTGACTTTTGTCTAATAGATGATCCATCACCCCTTGCAATCTGTTAGTCAAATTATTTGAAATAATCTTGTACAGCACTGTGCAACATGAAATAGGCCTGAAATATTTGATAGTTGAAGGATGTTGAATCTTAGGAATCAATGTAACAGCTGTGACATTAATAGGCTTGTGCGTTTCAGGTTTGTTGAAGAACTGAAGTACTGCCTTAGATATTGCTTGCCATGTGATACCCCATGTCTTCTTGAAAAATGTTGAATCGAAACCATCACACCCTGGAGCCTTTAGTCCATCTATTCCCTTCAAAGCATTTTGAATGTCTTCTATAGTAACATTGTCAATTAGTTCTAGCTGTTGCTTCCTATCTAGCACGTTTCCCTCCTTCCTAATGCCTAGTTGTATGGCTGGTATTCTATCAGCTATTGATCCCAATAGCCCTTTATAGAATCCCACTATTTCCATTTCTATTGCTTCCTTAGCTTGAATTATTTCTCCATTTGCATTTTCCAAACTTCTGATCTTATTTTGATTTACTCTATTCTTCATGGTGGCAAAGAAGAATGTTGTATTAGAATCACCTAGCTTCAGCCATTGGTTCCTGGATTTCTGCTTATAGATATTTTCCTCTATAGTAGTCCAATTCTCCAGTTGTTGCTTCAGTTATTTTTCTTCTTCAAACATCTGTGCTGATACACTTGTAGTTCCCATATGCCCTTGTATCTCCTGTAGTTTCTGTCTTGCATTTTTTACCCTCAAATCTACTGCTTGAAATTCTTTTGTGTTCAGCCTCTTTAATGCATATCTAACATCCTTCAACTTTCTCCAAACTCCTGCCATACTACCTATTTTTTGTGTTTTGTTACATGCTTCCTCCACTACTCCTAAGAAATCCTTGTGCTCAGCTAGACAATTAAAGAATCTAAAAGGATGTAGGGTCATTTGTTCTTCTCCAATCTTAACACATAATGGGGAATGATCCGAGAATAGAGGATCCATAATCACTGCATATGCTTGTGGCATGGTATTAATCCATTCTACATTTGTGATTGCCCTATCTATTCTACTAAACACATGTGAATTAGTCCATGTGTAGTCCTTACCCACTGTTCTCATTTCACACATCCAGTATCAATTAGGAACTCTTTGAATCTCTTATTCTATTCTCTTGAACTGTGCTGCCATTAATTATGTCCTCCACTACCATTATAGCATTGTAATATCCCATACATATCCATGGTTATGTCTGATAATGATTCCAGTTTGATAAGTCCGTCCATAAACTTTTCCTTGCCTCCACTGTATGTAGCCCATAAATGGCTATAAAAGCAAATTCTTGCCTTGTGTCCAGCACCACTACCTCTCCATGTATATACTGAGGTTTAGCTTCTTTAATACTGAATTTTATTTCTTTTGGATCCCATATTACCCATACTCTACCCTTTTCTCCACCATCATAGTTTGCACACCCATCTTGATAGATCTTAAATACTCCTATCTTATGTTTTGATGATCTAACAAACTTTCTGATATGAACCAGTTAGGGAACCTAACCTACTTTGGGTTGCTGCAAACTCCAACGGACTCCAGTAAAAGATGAACTGCTACAGATACAGGAGAATGCTCCTATGGTTCCCATATAGCAGCACAAAGTCATTCGGACATAGCCGGAACTGAACTGACTGGCAGCACTATTTCTGCTACACTGCACCACACTATCAGTCCACTCATTCTCTAACCAAACAAAGTACTCACATCATTTCAAGTGTTGTGATCAAGATGTACAAAATGGGTTTTTATATAAAACATCACTAAAAGGTTTCTGTTACAAATCATTCAAGCCTTTAGCAAAAATAGAAAATATCACGTTCTCAAGCTTGAAGAACAAGGTTGAACGCCACTACAGACTAGTTCCTAAACGATTGATTATTGCTGTCCTAGTTGAGTTGTAACCTTATTATTGTACTTACAATCTCTTCTAAATCGTTTACTTAGAAGTTTACCGATTAGGAATCCTCTTTTAAATCCTCAGACTCGTTAAGTTTAGATTGTGTCTAGATTTAGTCATAAAGAAAAGTCTTTGTAATCGTAGGGTTACAAAGTGACTTGTGGTGACAACATCACAAGTTAGAAAAAACCTTTGTAACTAGGATAGTCACAAAGTGGCTTATGGTAAAGGTACCACTAGTTAGTTTGAAGTCTTTGCAACCGGGAGTATTGTAAAGTGGCTTGTAATAGGTAAGATTACAAGTTAGTGAAGTTAAAAGCCTACAGGGTAGGTCGTGGTATTTTGATCCCCTTGTGAGGGATTTCTGCATGTAAAAATCCTGTGCCTCATTTACTTACTGTTTTACTAAGTACTCTTAGCAGAAACTTGTAGAGGACCAGGTCCTCTACGATTTGGTGGACCGATACAAACTAACAATTGGTATCAGAGCAGGTTCCTCCTATCAGGTTAACACCTAGGAAGTATCCTCATGATTGCTCTGCTAAATTTTGAAGAAGGCGAATCCAAATACCACCCACCCAAGTTTGATGGAAAACACTATTGGTGGTGGAAAGCTAGAATGCATGATTTCATCATGGCCGAGGATTATGAGCTTTGTGATGTTATCTACGATGGTCCGTTTGTTCCAATCAAGGTACAAAATGAATTTCCATTTTCAATAAAAAGGACCAGCAAAGAATACACTGAAGTAGACAAAGAAGCGATGGAGAAGAATTTTCATGCCAAGAAAATCCTGGTAGATGGTTTGGAACCTAAAGAGTACGACATAATCTCTACATGCGACACTGCCAAGGAAATATGAGAGGCTTTGCAAATAACCGATGAGGGAACTATTCAAGTAATACTAGAAAACTCTAACACTGATGATAGTTCTACGATGGCAGTTGAAGGCGAGGAAATTGGATATGACTCAACGCTTGCCTTGATGGCTCAATCAGACAATGATAAAGACAATGGTAACGAAGAGGTAACCTTCAAAGATGTTCTGAGAAATTTGAAATCCTATTCTCCAAAAAAACTCATGCGTTTAGCTAATGTTTTAAGTACTGCCTTTTGTAGTCCTGCGGAGGATAGGGATTCCTTGTTCTTAGAACTAGAAGAATATGAACATATTAGAAAAGATTTAGTTGCTGCAATTTCTGATCAAACGAAAGCCATTGAAATTCTTAGAAAAGGAAAGAGTGATCTCTTGGCAGAAACTTCTGACAAAAGGGAACCAATAGCAAAGCCTTTGACTGAGTCAAAACCTAAAAGCTCTGAAAGAGGAAAGGAGATAGTGAATGAGGAATATTCTAGGCTTGAAGATGTGAGTGAGGAATATTATAGGCTTGAAGATGAGGTGAAGGCTGTGAGATGTAGGATGAGTGCTAAAATTGAGAAAAACGAGCTCCTCCAAGTCAATCTAGAAAAAGTAATGAATGATCTTGAAAAGTCTCTAAAGTGGACCTGGTCTGTAGAAGCTACCATGACTTTGTTGACAAATGACAGTGAAAGAGGGAGGGCAGCAGGGTTCCCAAGGATGAAGGATCCTTACAACCCTCACAGTAAGAATGCCACTACATCTGATAACTGGTCTCGTACCCAATACGGGAACACTGGGCACTCCATGGAAGATGTCCAGGCCAAGAGTCAGTCAGTACCAAAAGATAAAGTGGCTGTTGAAACTGTGACCACAAAAGAGGGACCAGGTTCCACTCACAGAAAATACACTTTACCTGCATGAACCTAGAGAGCTCTTATTCATCCTCTTGGTTACTAAAAGTGACCCAAACTTGTTTGGGTTCCTAAAACTAACTCTTAATTTTCTTGTGCAGGTAAGAGTGAAGGGAAGCGGTCAACAATGGTACATGGATAGTGGATATTTGAAACACATGACTGAGAACACCACAGACTTTCTTTCACTAAAAGCCCTGCAAGGAGGGAGTGTATCCTTTGGCAATGGCAAAAAGGGGTACACTCTTCGAGTTGGAAAATTTGGGAAGTCGCTCACTCACTATATTTAAAATGTGTACTATGTCAATGGACTCAAGTACAGTCTCCTGAGTGTCTCTAAAATTTGCGATAAAGGAAGCAAGGAGGAGTTTTTGTCCAAAATATGTACAATCACTGACCTTGTGACTGGTGAAACAGTTCTGGTGGCCAAAAGATACAAGAACATCTATGTTTCTGATTTTGAATCCTTACAGAGTAGTGATCTGAATTGTCTGAAGGCGGTTGACGATGATGCTGATCTATGGCACAGAAGACTGGGCCACGTACGTTTTTCCCTTCTGAACAAACTAATTCAGAAGGACCTGGTCTATTGTCTGCCTGTGTCATAATTGAAAACTTAAAAAGTCTTCGATGCCTGTGCCAGAGGAAAACATGTAAAGTCCTCCTTTAGGTCAAAAAGAGATGCGAGCACCTCGAAGCTGCTTAAACTCCTGCACATAGATCTTTGTGGACCTGTGAGAGTGCAAAGTAGAGGAGGAAAGAGATATATTTTCATGATCGTGGATGACTATTCCAGATTCACATGGACTCACGGTTGAAGTATTTGTGGCCTTTGTAAAGAAAATCTTGGTAAAGATCGAGTCTAGAGTTGTATGCATTAGATCAGATCATGGGATAGAATTTGAAAATGTCAAATTTAATGAATTCTGCAATGAAAACGTCATCACTCACAACTTCTCAGCTCCGAGAACTCCACAGCAAAAAGGAGTAGTAGAAAGAAAGAACAGAACTCTAGAAGAAATGGCAAGAATAATGCTGATTGATAGTGGACTTGCAAAGAACTTTTGAGCTAAAGCTGTCAATACTACCTGCTACTTAGTGAACATGTGCATGAACGTATCAATTCTGAACAAGACCCCGTATGAACTACTGAATGGAAGAAAACCCAGGCTGACCTACCTAAGAACATTGGATGCAAATGCTATGTTCTCAACAATGGAAAGGATCATCTTGGTATGTTCGATGCTAAAAGTGACGAAGGGATATTTCTTAACTACTCTTCTCAAAGCAAGGCTTACAAGATTTATAACAAGCAGACTCAATGTGTTGAAGAAAGTGTCCATGTTATTTTTGATGAATCTCACCCATCATTTGAGAAAAAGTACTGAGGAAGATCAAGATGGAGAACTCTTACTTGTTCCTGGTGAAGTCATTAACATGACAAATGGAAAGGTAGACTTGATGAGTCAAGTGAAGGAGTCAAATGAAGGTAACGCAACCTCATCAACAACAAAACTAAGCACCTCAATTACAATCATTAAAGCTGAAAAAAGAGTGGTTGATGCAGTTCAAGGAACTCCACTGGATCTGAAAGAAGGATAGAAGAGAATCAGCCAAACATACTGTCTTCCTCTTAGAATGAACCCCAGACATCTAACCGGAGACATCAAAGTTCTCACCCTATAGATAACATAATCACTCCTCTAGATTGTGGAGTTCAAACCAGGTCAAGAGCTAGAAATTCACTTGCTTTCTCAGCCTTTCTCTCCCAGATAGAACCCAAGAACATCAAGGAAGCCTTAAAAGATGCAGATTGGACTACAGCCATGCAAGATGAGCTGCATCAGTTTGAGAGAAATAATGCTTGGCACCTGGTACCCAGACCCCCCGATAGAACCATTATAGGAACCAGATGGGTTTTTCAGAAACAAGCTCGATGAGCATGGAATTACCACAAGGAACAAGGCTAGACTAGTGGTTCAAGGTTACAATCAAGAGGAAGGGATTGACTATGACCAAACTTTTGCTCCAGTGGCTCGCATGGAAGACATCAGAATTCTGATCGCGTTTGCTTCTCATATGGAATTCACTTTGTTCCAAATGGATGTCAAAAGTGCATTCTTGAATGGACTACTTAAGGAAGAAGTCTATGTGAAGCAACCCCCTGGGTTTGAATGTCATGAGCACCCTGAATATGTGTTCAAATTGGACAAAGCCTTATATGGGCTAAAGCAGGCTCCTCGAGCATGGTATGAAAGATTGTCAAAAATTCTCTTAGAAAATGGCTTTAAGAGAGGGAAAATTGACAATACTCTTTTCTTAAAGAAACGAGGAAGGAACCTGCTCATTGTTCAGGTCTATGTTGATGATATCATTTTTGGAGCAACAACTGACTCTCCGTGTGAAGAATTCGCAAAACTTGTGGGAAGTGAATTTGAAATGAGCATGATGGGTGAATTAAACTTCTTCCTGGGTCTTCAAGTGAAACAGTCCCCAAAGGGTACTTCCATTTGTCAGCAAAAATACATCAGGGAACTCTTGAAGAGATTCGACATGGAAGTATCAAAAGTAATAGACACTCTCATTGTAACTGCCACCCGACTAGACATGGATGAATCTGGATATCCTATAAATCAAATAATGTATAGAGACATCATTGGGTCTCTTCTCTATCTCACTGCCAGTCGTCCTGATATTTTTTTCAGCGTAGAATTGTGTGCGAGGTTTCAATCAAATCCCTAAGAATCTCACTTGAAGGCTGCCAAAAGAATACTGAGATATCTCAAAGGCACGCAAGACCTGGTGCTATACTATCCATCATGTGACAGTTTTAATCTAATTGGGTATGCTGATGCAGACTATGCAGGTTATTTTGTGGATAGAAAAAGCACTTATGGGATGTCTCACTTCTTGGGATCATGTCTTATCTCTTAGGGTACAAGGAAGTAAAATTCAGTAGCTCTTTCAACAATTGAGGCTGAATATGTAGCTGCAGCATCCTGCTGTGCTCAGCTTTTTTAGATCAAGCAGCAACTGGAGGATTTTGGAGTTCTCACGGAGAGTGCACCCCTCCTACGTGACAATACTAGCGCCCTCAACATGGCAAAGAATCTAGTTCAACATAAAAAGACCAAACATATTGATGTGAGGTATCACTTTCTAAGAGACAATGTGGATAAAGGGTTGATATGCATGAAGTTCTGCAGCAGAGAAGATCAAATTGCAGACATTTTCATCAAGGCACTAAGTTGGGAACAATTTGAAAGAAATAGAGTAAAGATGGGACTTTTGAGGCCAAATTAATGACCAGATTCCTTTTTGAGTTGGCTTGTATGATTAAGAAATCATGGGTTCAAAGTATTTTCTGGCCCTGTCTAACTCACTTCAATACCATTGCAGGTAAACACGCATGATGAGCATAGAAGCAGTAGATGCAGTACATGACTGATAAAAGAGGAGTAATTCTTTTAAAAAAAAAATACTTGAAGACGCAAATGTTTCTCAAGAACCAGGTTCTTGTACAGTAGGTTAGTAGTTATGTGCATCCTTTAATTCACGTTTAAAAGGTACAAAATACAACTACCATATCATCAACTTTTCAGATCTGGCTATTGCGTCTCTTCAATTCAAACGTTCCATCTCCCTCTAAAACATCACAATTCTCCATGCTCAACCGCCATTTCAGAACCGATGCTTATTCTTCTCCCTTCATAATTATCCTCTCTATTTAAAAACCCCACTCTTTTTCACTTCTTCGCCATAAGCCCTCTTCTAACTTCACCCAAAAAAGGAAAGGATCTTCACACCACCTCTCTCAGTGGCCGAGAAAAGTTCAGATCTTTTTGAATTATCTGTACCTCCCTCTGACCCGTCTACGGGACTTCTCAACTTCTCTGAGTCAGTGTCACCCTCTATCAACCCTACCGCTATAGTCCTCCCTTCCCTAGTTTCTCAACCTCCTTCCAACTTAGAAACTACTGTTCTGCTCTCCCCTTCGCCTATTTCCCACACTAGTCAAACCTCAAATGGTGACCAAGGTCAAATTACTGAGATCACAAGAGACTCCGCCAATGTTACAGTCAACCTCATAGTCATGGAATCACCAATTATTGAAGAAAAGACAATGTTTGTAGTATCCGCTGAAGGGATATTGCATGAGGTCATTTCCCAAAAACATGCATCACATAGTGTAAGGGAAGAATGGACCACTATGGGAGATGTAGTAGCATACACTACTGCGGGTTCACATGGAGAACCTGATCCCTGTTACGAGCACCCACGTCAGAAGTCTCATCCCCAGGACAGTGTTGTGCCAGCTTTTGATGTTGTGCCCTTGGAAATTCAAGGCCCAGAGATGCACTCTAGTGATGAAGAAGACCTTGAAAATATGGCCCTTGATACATTAATCAGTAAGCGTAGGACTATTTCGACTTTTGAGTCTAAAATCAAGCGCCCCACCACAAGGCTTCAAGTCAAAGTGGCCTATGACTCTGCACTCCAAAAGAGCAAGAAAAGCAGTAAGAAGAAGAAAAGAAAGCTGGTGAAAAATGGTATACCTGTAGGGGATGAAGCTATCCCTGTTGTTAGGGTAGAAGAAGGAACTCCTGAGGAACCCGGTTCCCTTGTAAGGCGGTCATAAAAAAAAGCAGAGTTTGTTTCCTTGGAGAAGGGGTCTTCTTCCAAGTCTAAAATGGAGAAGGTAGTGATTGATGAGGATATTCTCGTCAGGTCCAAAGGGAAAAGTAAGGTTAGTGGAGAAAAGCATAGGAAATACAAGTATGCAACAGTTGAAGAACCTAGTTCTGGAAAGAAAGCACGAAGTGAGGTCTGCCCGGGCTCTGAGCGATTGAGGCACCAGAAAGTTATGTTGGGGCGTGCGTTTGAACCCACAATCTAAGAAATGGCTGGGATGTGCAAAATCCTGGAAATAGTGGAGTTTCAACAGTGGACACATCTTTTCTGCATGGATGCTCCCAAAGTGTATGAGGAGGAGGTCCAGAGTTTCTTTTCCAGTCTATTTCCAGTGGATACTGACCATGTTTTTGCCTTGGTCAATGGTGTGGACATTGTATTTTACGTGAAAGTGCTTGGGGAAATTTTGCAAGTTCCTACAATTGGAGTGACGAGTGTTCAAGATGTTTGCCAATACAACTTCTGCTATGAAGTGGTGAAATATTATTCCAGTCATAAAGGGGACTAGATCCAGTTGGTGAAAGCACTAATTCCTATCTACCAGTTGTTGTTTGAGCTAGTTAACAAAGTCCTTTTTCCTCGAGCAGAAACTATCACTTCCTAATCTAATTTATGCTTAATGGAGAAATTGGACCGTTTTCACCTTGTGAGTTTGCCTGCCATAATGATTGAGCATATACAAAAACTGGCTGATTTCAAGGATGGAAATCACGGTCTTCCCTATGGAATCTTGCTCACACAAGTATTCAAACACTTTGAGGTTCCACTGGGAACAAGTAAAGTACGGATCCATAAGCAGACATTCTGACAGATAACCCTGGAAGAGTGTAAGTGTATTTAAAAGTATGGGGGGGTGTAGGAAGCACTTCAACTGTGTCGCAGCTCATCAATGCCCAAAACAGCGCAACTGAGGAGATACGTCAATTGAAGGCCAAGAATGCTATCCTCGAAGGCCAGCAAGCTCGAGCGGTACCCTTTTCGAACGATGAGGTGATCCGTTTGACCCAAGAAAATGTTGACCTCAGGGCACAAGTTGAGAACCTGAAGGCGGAACTGCTCAATGAGCAAAAGTGACTTTGTTATCCAAACACTTGCTGCAACGTCCAAGCCTTTTCCTCCTAGTGCCCCCTATGTTTCCTTTCAATGACCAGTGTTCTGGATATTACTTCTTTGTTTTCTCTGTTGATGGTTAGTGGTTGTTTTTTTTTATGGTTGGGATGTACTGTTACTGCTCCCGTGTTCAAGTCTAATGTTTCCTTTTTTTTCAAAGGAAGAGGCATATTAAAATTATTAATATAAACCCTCTTTTATTTCGTCTAGTACTTTATCTTTGTCTTCTGTTTTTCCTCATGATAGTGTGTACATATGTGGCATGTGTTAGCTTGGCTGGACTTCTTTGTCCATTTATTCTTTTTAATGATTCCAAAAGGGGGAAAGAAAAAGGACTCAAGAGGAATCACATTTGGGAACTGGTTCTTAATTCTGAACTCATAACTTAAGGCATCGTCTCAGGGGGAACGTTTTGACATGCTCTCTGACGCACTAATGCTGAACTTATAATTGTTTAAGTTTGTTATCATCAAAGAGGGGGAAACTGATAGATCTTAAATACTCTTGCCTTATGTTTTGATGATCTAAAAAACTTTCTGATAAGAACCAGTTAGGGAACCTTACCTACTTTAGATTGCTGCAAACTCCAACGGATTCCATTAAAATATGAATTGCTAGATACATGAGCTAGGAACCAAACAAGGACATGATACTGTTGTGGTTCCCATATAGCAACACAAAGTCATTTGGACATAACTATAACTGAAGTGACTGGCGGCACTGTTTCTGCCGCACTGCACCACTGTCAGCCCACTCATTCTCTAACCAAACAAATTACTCACATCATTTCAAGTGATGTGATCAAGATGTACCAAAGGGGTTTTTATACAAAACATCAATGAAAGGTTTTTGTTTCATCATTCAGGCCTTCAGCAAAAGCAGAAAACATCACCCTCTCAAGCTTGAAGAACAAGGTTGAACGCCACTACGGACCAGTTCCTAAACAATTGATTATTGCTTTCCTAGTTGAGTTTAAACTTGTTATTGTACTTACAATATCTCCTAAATCGCTTACTTAGAAGTTTACTGATTAGTAATCCCTCTTGTAAATCTTGAGACTCGTTGAGTTTAGGTTGTGGCAAGATTTAGTCATAAAGAAAAGTCTTTGTAATCGTAGGGTTAGAAAGTGGCTTGTGATGACAGCACCACAAGTTAGAAAAAGCCTTTGTAACTAGGATAGTCACAAAGTGGCTTGTGGTAAAGTTACCACAAGTTAGTTTGAAGTCTTTGCAATTGGGAGTATTGTAAAGTAGCTTGTAATAGGTAAGATTACAAGTTAGTGAAGTTAAAAGCCTACAGGGTAGGTTATGGTTTTTTGATCCCCTTGTGAGGGATTATTCCATATAAAACTCCTCGGACTCATTTACTTACTGCTTTAATAAGTACTCTCAGCAGAAACATGTAGAGGACCTGGTACTCTACGATTTGGTGGACCCATACAAACTTGCAAATCCCATCTAGGAGCTATTTTTGTATGATTTTCTTTGAAAATTTTTCTTTTGCTCTATGTTCTATAATAACTATAATACTAATACTATACTCTTTAATATACTTCTGCATTTCCTTTTGCTTATACACCTTATTCATTCCCCTAACATTCTAAGTTACTAATTTTATTTAACTATGTTGGTTATTATCCCTAACTTCACACCTCCCCCATAACTACACTGCCCTTTATTTTCCCTGGTTAGCACATTAAGGCATGGTTCAGTAAGAACATTAAATCCATTACCCACTGCCACTTCTCTTGTTGGTGCTGCTTGAGTATTCTTTGTGGCTGATTTTTCTTTTGATGCTTGCCATCCTTTATTCTCCTCAGTTGTTGCTTTAATTGTATTTTGCATTTTTGTTACTTGTTTTGTATTTCCTGTTGCTACTTGTATCTTATCATTTGTGTTTCCTTGATTCTCCGGCTCTTTTGGTTTCCATTCCAGCTTCTGTTTCCGTTGCTTGTCCATCTGTGACTGTGCTTGTTTAGTTTGACAATTATGTCCCAATTTAAGGCAAGTACCACAGTACATTGGCTTCCAATCATAAACAACTGTTTGATCAAACTGTCTACCACTCAGATCCTTAACTATTATCCTTGTTGGTAATGGTTTTGTAATATCCATTTCCACAAGGATTCTACCATAGGATATCCTTTCCACCTTTGTTGTACATTCATTCGTCTATATTGGAATTTCCAATCCACTCCCTATACGACTCAAGGAATCCATTCCCCAATAATTCAGTGGCAGATTTTGTAGTTTAACCCACATTGGCAGTGTTTTCAAAACCTCTTCATTAAAATCAAAATTTGTTGTCCATGCCTTAGTGATTACTGGTCTGTTTTGGATTGTACATGGTCCTCAGTATAGAACCTCATTCCTTTCCATTTCATTTTTGAATTTCACTATGAAAAAGCCATCATTATGATAATATACCTTCGGTTTTGATACAAAGTTCTATTGCGATGTAATAAACCTCTCAATTGCTCCAATACTTGGTGTATCTCCAACAACATACATAATAACTGCCGTTTTCCACTTCTCTGTTTCTTTCTTAATTTTATCTTTCTGTAATTCAACAATTTTCTCTCCATTTTGAATCACTGGTGTCACAAACGATAGTCTCATTCCTCTAGCAGCAAAAGTGTTACCGAAAACCAAATTTACCCATGATTTACCTTCCTTTACTTTCTTTGTATTAGTTTTGATCGCGATTGGTTGCTTCTCGATGTGGATTTCCTCTTCATGTGCTCCATCGCCCTTTTTAATACCTATGTTATTCGAATTTTTTACCTCTATCTATTGAATTTTAGCTTGTTTATTCATATACTGCACATTCAAGCTCCTACTAGCACTCGATGTTGAGATCTCTCCCGCTTTTGGTGTAATCACCTCCAGTTCACGAATTTGAGCTCCTTGATTTGTTATAGACTTGTTTGACTCGCTATTCCTACTCGTTGTTGCTATGAATTCAGCTAATTGAATCTTCATTACAGTTTTCTTAGGTCGGCCTCTTCCTCCCATGGCTGATGGCGTATTTTAGCATTTTCATGCTAAAATGCACCGAGAGCATTAAGAGAAAGAGAAAATGGTTTTTCTCTTCCATTTTATATTTTTTTTCTTCAGCCTATTTTAGTTTCTCCTGCAGTGCCCTAATTTCTTGTTGCATTTCAGAGATCTGGCGTCGGTATTCACCATTCATATTCCAAACATACTGCAAATTTGATTTGTAGTATTCTTGTTTAATAGGTTCATCATACCATTCCTCAAACATTTAATGATTTCCGTCATTGCGTCCAAATAAATGTTGACACATCCAGTATCTGCACCGAAAATTACCATCCGACCAACATGCCTTCAAAATCACATATTTGCCACAATAGCACTTTGGTTGGTCATTACATCCAGACATTTGTTAATTTAAGAAAAATAAAAAATTTATGGAAAGTTTCTCTATTTGTTTTGGTTAAGCTCAGATAATAATTAAAATGCACTAATCATTTATAGGCAAGAAAAAAACACATAACGTGGTATTTAACCGCTCTATTCTTCGCTTGCTAATAATTCTTTACGGTACAATACAACTTTTTTAGAAGACAGGTTTTTCAGAACGACAACTTTATCAGGTTGACAAGACAATACACATGACGTGGTACGTAACCGCGCTATATTTCGCGTGCTAATAATTCTTTACGGTAATGAAATAACGAGTTACTCAAATTGGTCCAAACAATACATATAACTTTATATATTCAGTTACAAATCATAATGTGTTGGTATCCCATGATGCATATTATCTTGTTGATGCTGACCCCCGGATGGACCACCACGATCCAACACACCCAAAATAGGCATATTTTAACTGGCCTTTGGTTCATAACTTGTAAAATTCATATCTAGTCGGTACTCCCTGTGGAATATATGAGTTTTAATACAAATACAATACATAAAAATATACATCGTAACACAAAGAAAAATTAAAGTTTACCACCTTGTGGATTATGTAAACTAGGAGAAAAATTATTTTCTCGCTCGTCATTCGCCCGTCGAGATAAGTTTAGATTCGGCCAAACTCTTTCAGCCTCGGCTAAAACTGCTCCAAAATAACTACCCGATAATTGAGCAATTTTCTTACTTTGCGCAATGTCATTATTGCGAACGTCTTCAGCCTTGACGTACATTTCCAATAATTTTATCACAATTAATTTCCGGTATTCTTGCGAAGTCCTAAAAAAATCTCCTAGAGTTTCATCGTCTTCGATGTTAAACTCAGCATAACAAGCAGTCCCATGCGGAGTCACAAAATACGGATATCTTCCGGTTATTTTATGATTCACCAAATATTTGCTCACACTCATTTTTTACATTACAATGATAACAATGTATCGTACTCCATTGTAAGTGCCAACTTAACATGAGACTGTGCATATAAACTATAGTTTGCTGAGTTATTCGCCACCACAACCTCACCCCTCCTCCAATATAATGAAACAGTAGTTCTTCGCTTTTCAGACATTATGACAAAATGCAAAACAACTTAACAAAGAAAAATTTCACAAGACTTGAGAATACTTCTAAATGGATTTTTACAAAAATCCTTAACGTCCTTAAATAAAGCAAAAACCAGTCTGGGGTTCAATTATTTGAAATATAGCATCTTAGCTTAAATTGAATTATTGTTATGTGAGTTAAGCCCAAAAGAATTATTTGCGGGACCATATAATATATATCGGCTTAGTGAAATATATATATATATATATATATAGAGCTTCTTTTAAAAAGACGCTATACTTAACTGGATAAGCGACCGCTAAAGTATAGCGTCTTTTTAAAAGACGTTATATATATTTTGGTCACTATATTTTTTTTCTACAAATTTTTGTTCTTTAAGTCCAAAAGAACCACATTTTGGTTCCAGACTCCTAGACCCAATGGGGTCCCCATAATAGAGCTTTGTATGTATTCGCTGTGTCGAGTCCATTTCTCATAAGGTCACTGAACTAATGAAAATTATTTAAGAAAGTCACTTTACTTTTTTTTGTAACCGAAAAGTCATCATACTTTGTACATTTTTATCCAAAAGTCACTCAACACATTTAAGATATATTAAATATTATTTTTTATATTTTTTTAACTCAATCATTTAAATAATAGAAAAACATCCATTTAAACAGTGACTCAAGCCGCTATTTGACCCGACACACTTTCTCTTATTTTTCTTACAAAGAATGTAAATATTACTTTGTTGTTAGTTATCTTGGTTTTCAACATACTGATTTAAGCAAAGTATTAAATTAGTTCGACTAGAAATGGTCTACTAGTAACATTATCTTTACTATAAGCAATGCGTGTTCGTGTTCTAAGACATCGAGGATAGTCTTTTAATTTACTCTTAAATTAATATTTTTCAGTCAAAATTTCAAACATAAATAACTTTTTTCATTTTTCCTTTCTCATTTTTATTTTCTTCCACTTCAACGCTGCTTATTTTCTTGTTTCACTTTTAAACTTAACTGACCTAGTTTGTTAAGATTAATTTATTCTCTATTTAATATTTTGATTAAACCAATGTATATATTCAGTATAACTATATTGAAAATCAATATAATACACTTTAGCAAAGCAATATTTACATTGTTTATAATAGAAATAAGAGAAAATGGGTCGGGTCATAGAACGGTCGAGTCATAGTTTAAATGGATTTTTGACTTTTTAAATGGTTGGGGTGAAAAAAAATATAAAAAATAATGTTTAATAATTTCCTAAAAGTGTTGAGTGACTTTTGAGTTACAATGTGCAAAGTATAATGACTTTATACTCACAAAACAAAGTGAAGTGACTTTCGTAGACAATTTCTATTAGTTCAGTGACCATATGAGAAATGGACCCTCGCTGAATCTACACTATTAGGAAGAGCTTTTATTTTTTTATATCTTTACATATATTCCTTTTATTCAAATTTATATGAAAAGTTTTAATATGCATGAAAGTATAAGAACAAAAAATATTTTTGGAACATATAATAATAAATGTGTCATAGTATTCATGTAGTTTAAAGATTTTTGAGACTTGTGATCTTAGATAATTCATTAAATTGGAATGTCTACAAAAGTTTTCATTAAAGGATAAAATAAAAGGTTTATGTAATATGTATTTTAAAATTAAAAAAAAACTGTCATTTTCTTTGAAATTGAAATGGAGGTACTCGTTAATATGAAAGGTATAATGTAACGATCCAAAATTCACTAGTCGTGATGGAACCTAACCCAACACGCTAGGTAAGCCAACTAATAACTATCCAATTTCAATAATATTTAACAGGACAATTAGTTTAAAAAGTTTATAAAGTTGGTATGAAATAAATACATCATCTGTCTGAAGAGTGCATTAATAGAGTTTTATAAATATAAGGCTACTATGAACAACATGCAACTACAACAGGGACGCATGTACACCTTCAAATCCAGCTCCCATCAAACACAACAACAACATCAACAAACATATGTGTAGAAGTATAGTATGAGTATAACCGACCCCATGTACTCAATAAGTAACAAACCTAAACTTAGGTTGAAAGTAGTGACGAGATGGAATATAGATCGGGTCCCACACCAATAACTAACAACAGTTCATAACAATGTAAATCGATTAAATAAAAAAGTAGCTCAGAGATAAAATGCTCACTCTTCTCATAGTTTTTCGAAAATAGTTCCGCTTTTGAAGTACATTAGTGAAAACCCAAATCCTTTACCGAAATCGTCAAAAATATGAGTAAGTTTGAAAACTGTGATTTTTCCAAAAACCTTTCATCAGTTAAATATTTTATTTTCAGATAGCATGATGAAAGTACATATTTCCGCCTACATGTCAAGATACAAGTAAAATCATGAATGTCACCAAAATCAGGAAACAAAAGGAAATGCATTTCTATGCATGTATCTCAAGTACGCATGTCAAATGCAATGCCTCTCAGTGATGAACTCATCTACTCATTCTCAGAGTACTCAATCTCACTATCTCACATTTCTCTCTTACCATGCTCAATACTTAGCACACTCAATCACTCAGCACTGTACAATACTCGTTGCGCGCGTGCAACCCCATATATATATATATATACACACACATAGTCAACTGCGCTCACTGGGGGTGTGCAGACTTCGGAGGGGCTCCTTCAGCCCAATCGCTATAACAATGCGGCGTGCAGCCCAATCTCAAAAGGTGTAATCAATATAACATGGTGTGACGTGCAGCCCGATCCCAAAATATCACTCTCACTTAGGCCCTCGGCCTCACTCAGTCATCAAACTCTCTAGTCTCACTCACGGGTTCACAATGTCATGAAACTAGCCCAACAATAATAATATGATATATCAATAAACACAACTGAGACTGAGATATGATATGAATGCATGAATATGACTGAGTATGTGTCACGACCCAATTCCCAAACCCAGTCGTGATGGCGCCTCTCGCGAAGACAAGACCAGCCAGACCATCACAGAACACCACTTAAAGCAGTTAATCAGTTATATAACAGTTCGAATATGAATAAATCAATATAAATACAACCCAATACAACCCGACCGGGGTGTCACAAGTCACGACCATCTAATGAGTAGGGACACCACTATTGGGCCAACAAAGTATATATATATATATACAAGAGAGAAATGAAATTCAAAGATGGAATACGGTGCCGCGAACGCTGGCGTTCACCTTGCTCAACTACCACAATACAGCCTTCGGTCCTGCTAATAACCCGTTACCGGGTGAACAATACCTACAACTGCACACAAGGTGCAGGGAGTAAAGTGAGTACTTCCAACTCAGTGGTAATAAGAGAGAATAATAACTGAGCGATAAGAAAACACGTATGGGCACACCAAAATGCTATAAAAGACAGTACAACCCTTTGAGAAAGATAGTAAAACCGTAACATCGAGAAAATCCCCAGCTCAGTAAAAAGAAATCTCTTTTGAATGTATGCCTTTTCAACAGTTGCAAAAATAAGTTTCCACAAGTAGGAAATAGTCAGAAATCTTCCCCTCGGGCTCAGTATCAACCTCTCAGTGCAGTATCAGCCCCTCGATCTCACTCCCAACTCACCAAGTACAACCTCGGCCATCTCGGGCTCAGCACTCCCAACTCACCAAGCACAATATCAGCCTCTCGGGCTCAGCACTCCATAACACGTAACACCAGAGTATCTGGTCAACAAGGCAAGTAATAATATGTATGCCAATGATATATGAGTGCTAAATGTCATGCCACGTAGTACAAACAGGAGTGAATACATATATGCAATGCAATGCATATGACTGCTACGGCGCGTAGCCCGATCCATGGGTACCCTGCGCTCACTGGGGTGTGTACAGACTCCGGAGGGGCTCCTACAGCCCAAGCG